>JAXGGA010000166.1:0-303889 GCA_038373865.1 Uloborus plumipes
ACTTGCTTGTCACCCGCCAGATTCTGATCAGATAATTGAGAGGGAAAGCCTTAATGATTGCCTAGATCACATATAATGGACTAAGTCTCAATTCGCATTTTTAGAATTTATTGCAATTTTTGTTATGATATCGGAGGAACTAGATCTGTCGCTAATACATCGACGTCAATCATACAGACCATTTTTTCTAAAAACATTTTGATATTATGAATTGTAAACCATTTTCTCAAACATGTTGGAAAGTAGACTATACAAAAAAAAAAAAAAAAAAGAATTGCTATGAGGAAATAAATATAACGTTGCGCTGCTTAAAAAAATCTTAGTTTTGTTTTATAAAAGTCTGGGGCTAGTCTTCGTGATTTAGCCTCGCTTGAACCCTGACTATCTTTGCTCTATTATTTTCCTTAATTATGCCGAAGCATAATTAATGAAAATAACCTATTACTTCTGTATGGTATATAACAATCCTAAAGCTTCAGACTAAAAGTGGAAAATTCTCCGCGATAATTTCTTTTCATTCAAAAAAATATGTTTAGTAAGTGAGAAAGTTTGCAAGTTCTATGTTTAAAAACTTTTATATATATTAAATAATTTACCAACTAAATAATAAAAACATCTTTTAGTATCAATAAATAACTTTGTTAACTGCATAAAAATGATTTTTAGGTTTTTAAACTAGATTAAGTCAGATTTTATTCAAGCATCGCTATTGTGGCAGAGATATTTATGCTATCCCCACTAAGCGCCAAGTCTCCCATTTTGGGACCATATCATATCTCTTGACTAAATACATATTTTTTAAAAATTTCAGCTACATATGATTAAAGATATGTATTGCTCCCCAAAACATGCCAAAAGTAAATTTTTTTCAATGTGGTTCATATAGCGGCGTTTAATGGGTTAAAAACAAGAAGTTCTGTCAAGAACTAAACGAGCCTACTTTCCCGTACATCGACATCGGCATTCTAGCATCTGATCATTATTCTCTTGATCATCTGAGACTAAACATTATGTCAAACATACCTTTTTAGCACTTAAAGCTGATTTCTAAAAGCAAAATATACCCCTCTCATCAGATGAAATAGAGACATAAAAAGTAAATAAATGAATAAATGAAGTTTTGTCGCACCTTTTAAAGAATGTAACTGTTACAGTTCTTGCGTAGAAAAATTCCTCAATCGTTTTCAAAAAAATTAAAAGTACAAAGTACATCAAAACACATTTTATCAAAGAAAGGAAAAAAAACTCGTCCGTTGATAAAATGTCTCGATTTTCACTTTTAAACCGTTGCCAGTTGTTAAATATAAATAAAGAATAAAATGCCCTCGTGAATGAAACACTTTTGTTACAAAAAAAAATCGTCTGCCAAAAAAAAAAAATAGTAATAAATAAAATAACACAAATGAATAAATAAACAAAAAATCGTCTGCACAGTCAGTCATTTTTTTCTGAGCCTGCATTTCCACCATGTTTGTGGAGTCGGAGTCGGAATCAATGTCCTCACAGAAGATTATTCAGAAAAGTACTTTACAAACATTATTTATCAAAACCATTTTTTTACAAAGTTAGTTTGAAGGAAATCCGACTTTAAGTTCCAGGATCAACATTCAACTTAAATTCCCCGTAGGCGCTAATGTTAAATTTTTTTCTGAACGGTTCAATATTGAACGAAAAATGGTTCAAACCAAAAAGCGAAATAAGGGAATGAACCTCTCCGAGATCTTTCAAACAAAAAAAAAGTTTATTCCATTCAGATGGTTCACTCAGAAGTTATTAGGTGGGGAAAGGTTGCTTGAACGGTTCAATGTTGAACGAAAAAATGTTCAAATTGAAAATTTAAATACTGTAATGAAGTATCCTTGCTGAGATCCTTCGAACAAAAAAAAGTTTATTTAAATCGGACTGTTCACTCAAAAATTAGGGGTGACAGCTTGCTTGAGCGGTTCAATGTTTAACGAAAAATTGTTCAAATCGGAAATGTAAATACGGGAATGAAGTATCCTTGATAAGATCTTTCGAACAAAAAAAAGTTTGTTGAAATCGGACTGTTCACTCAAAAGTTAGCATCGCGGGACAGGTTGTTTGAACGGTTCAAAGTTGAACCAAAAATTGTTCAAATCGAAAAATCAAATATGGGAATGAGTTGTACTCGCCGAAATCTTTCCAACAAAAAAAAGTTTGTTCAAATCGGAATGTTCATTCAAAAGTTATTAGGGGGGGGGGGGAAAGGTTGCTTGAACGGTTCAATGTTGAACCAAAATTGTTCAAATCGAAAAATCAAATATGGGAATGAGTTGTAATCGCCGAGATCTATCCAACAAAAAAAAGTTTGTTCAAATCGGAATGTTCATTCAAAAGTTATTAGGGAGGGAAAGGTTGCTTGAACGGTTCAATGTTGAACGAAAAATTGTTCAAATCGAAAATGTAGATACAGGAATGAAGTATCCTTGAAAAGATCTTACGAACAAAAGAAAGTTTGTTCAAATCGGACTGTTAACTAAAAAGTTAGCATCGCGGGACAGGTTGTTTGAACGGCTCACAGTTGAACCAAAAAATTGTTCAAATCGAAAAATCAAATATGGGAATGAGCTGTACTCGCCGAGATCTTTCCAACAAAAAAAAGTTTGTCCAAATCGGAATATTCATTCAAAAGTTATTGGGGGGGACAGACAGACCGACCGACAGACCGACAGACCGACCCACAAATTCCCCATCTCAATACCCTACTTTCAAATTTTTAATTTTTCGATATTCATTTTACCTTTTTATTTTTTTAACTTGGCGATATTTTTTGGACTTGGCGATATTTTTTTTTAATTTGGCGATATTTTTTGGACTTGGCGATATTTTTTAGATGCATTAAGCCAATTTTAATACTTTTTTCGTCTTTCTTTTATTTTTAACGGGAAAGTAGGCTAAAAAAGGACAACACATTTTTATGCTTAATAATTAAGGCGCTGCTTTAAAACACAAATAAATCAAAAACCGTTTTTCATTACAATTTTTGCTGTTTACTCTGAATATACTTTAAAAAAGCAAAAGAAAAACCTTTTTATTTTCAAAAAGAATATGATGTAATAAAAACAACTGCCCGAACACAAAAATGTCCAAACTGTAGGGTACAAGTTTCGTATTTAAAAGCAATTTCTTTTACAAGGCCCAATGAACCTATTAAAAGAGAAAAATCCTGACGTAAACTATGTGCGTGAACATATTATGCTTTATAAAAACTGCTGCTATTATTTTTTTGTGTGAACATTAAAGGCCCTGCTCCACATCAGCAGAAAACGCGACCGAAACCGAAGGCAGAAACCGAAAATCCGGGTACTTTCCATAGGAACACAATTTAATCTATTTTACGTTTCTGCTTTATTTTTCTGCTTTACGTCAATGTGGAGCAGGGCCCTAAAGAAACATTTGATATTATTTCTATGTAAAGTCCAACGCTTTCAAAGAAATTGTATTGCTCAATACTTACAAACAATGCAAAGAATGGGACTCTTGCATCTCTTGTTCTGCTTCCAGAATGGTTTGGTTTAGTAAAGGACGCAGATATGACGTGTAATCCTCCACCACAGATTGACTTCCTACTTCACACACGGTGTACTGAGTATAGAATGTGATTTTAAGGCAGATGACATTGGATAGGAAGGCTGGAAGTAACAGATAATAAGATAGCTTTGCAAGTTATACAAGGAGATACAATGGCGACGCAACAATGAGTGATTGCGCAAAACTAGTACGGAACAGGACATATCCGCCGCAAATTTTATCGCTCACTACCCCGCATAGGACATTTCCGCCGCGACTCCTATCCTGCATATGCCTTGTGCACAGGACAAATCCGCCGCGCCATTTTCAGAGACTGGTTTAAAATTTTCTTTCTTGGTGACAAGTCATCTTTTGGCGACAAGCAGCAAATAAAAAAAAAAACGCAGTGTAATCAATTCAAACTTTCGGGATTGATAACACGTGATCACTAAATTTCCAATCAGCTTTTGAGAGAAAATCTGAGTTTTCTCTGAAAAGTATTTAGGTGTCCAGTTTTATTCGGTTACTTTTTGCTGAGTTATCACAGAGTGAAGTTGCTAGAGTGAAACACTACGATCGAAATTTCCCAGTCTGGAAAAAGTGGGAAGGAGATTGTTCACCTTGCATTAAAAAAGGAAGAAGAAACTAATAAAAGAAGTTGAACATTATTTGCAGGATTTCAGGATAATAGGAAAATTAAAAGGGTCACCTAAAAAAGAATTGTATGCTCCATGCTGTAAAAATAAATAAATTAATCAATTTAAACTTCGCCAATTTTACTTCGCCAAATATTGCAATTTACCAGCTCAATCGGCGGATTTGTCTTGTCGCAAGGAAATGCTGGGGAGAGACGCGGCGGAAATGTCTTATGGGGGGGAAGGTAGAGATAAACTTTGAGGTGGAAATATCCCGTACCCAACTAATATATATTTATTAATATATGCAAAGTGGTTAAAAATTGTTTTTACAAAATATGAGGCATGGTATTACCCATTCAGATGCTCAAAAAGAAACACTAGGTAGCATTCTAAACTATACTAACAGCAACAAAAAGCGAACAAAGGATACTGAAAGTTTCACAATTATAAATAATTTTCAGTGGAAAACTCACAACATTAAGGAAACTTATGTATAATAGTGTGTAGTATATAAATTAGTATAATAGTGTACAGATTAAAATACAATATTTTATGTAATTATAGTTTCAAAATGAAAACTTACAACATAAATTATTGTAGGCCGAAGCGACCGAAGCACATTTCATGCATCGGCCAGACCGAAGCTTCTGTGAAATGGCCGAAGCTTCGGCTTGAACAAAGCTTCAGCCCATTTCTAGTAAAAACTCTTTGCTTTGCTGTACATAAAAAGTATACTAACCCTCCTGAAGTTTTGATCCATTTGCACATAGTTCCTGCAGAACATTCCGTACATTTTCAAAATCATTAGGACTGAAAAATAAGACTGAAAATCCTTCTGGGCAAGAACTGGTGTAATTTGACAGGCAGTTGAAATATTCAGTATAAATGCTAAAACAAGAAAAAAAAAAGGTATAGACAAAACGTGCAAATATACATTTCAAAGGCTGAAATTGTGAAAGAAAGTAACGGAGAGCAATAAAAGTGTTCAAGACATACACTTAGTCACAAAAGTAAGTATGCAGAGTGCTTGTGATGATGTAATGTGAAAAAAAACAGACCTACACTATTAGAGTTTTCAAATTGACGATTTCTTTCGATTACAGCAACATTGAGCTGCATTACAGAATGAAAATTATTTAAAAAATACAAATAGTTAATTAGCAAGATGAGCTTACCTTAAAATAGGATGTAATTTACATCACAGAAGTAAGTATGCAAACAATAAAAAAAGACATTAATTTTGCAAATTTTACAAATTTTTTTAAAAAATGGTGATTTGTTGGATAGCTTATGATCTTTATAACAACTCTCAATCTAGATGGCACTGATTTTACTAGATTTTAAGTGACAGAAGATGGTATTTTGTGCCTTTCCCCCAAAGTCCTTTCTTTTAGATCATTCTCAGTTTTTATCTCTTGCTTTCTAATTTGGCGATCGAGATAATCCCACAAGTGTTCAATGGGATTAAGATCAGGTGATTGTGCTGGGTTTTTTTAACTGTTTTCGCACGTTATATAGCAGCCATTCCCGAACAATCCGAGCAGTATGTTTGGGATCATTATCTTGTTGGAAAGTGAAGGATGTATCGAGTCCCAATTTAGAAGCACTTTAGCTTAGATTATTTTTTAAAGTATTCAAATAGCTATATTGATTCATTACTACGTCAATTATAACTAAATTTCCTACTCCAGTTGCTGCCATGCTGCATCAAACCATAATCAAACCACCACCGTGTTTTAGTTTCTTTCATGTTCTTTGGTTCTAGAGCTGCATTTGCTTCCCTCCAAACTTTTTGGTTTCCATCTGACACCGTCGATGTTGAATTTACTTTCATCCGAAAAAATCACGGTATTCCAAAAATTTGTGTCTTGCTTTACATTTTCTTTTGCAAAATCTATTCTCTTTTTGCAATTCACTTTGCTAACAAATGGTTTTCTGGTGTTCTTAGGAAATTTAGGAGTAGGAAATTTAGTTATAATAAGACGGAATAATGAATCAATATAGCTATTACTACTTTAAAGAATAATCTAAGCCAAAGTGCTTCTAAATTGGAACTCGATACATCCTTCACTTTCCAACAAGATAATGATCCCAAACATACTACTCGGATTGTTTGGGAATGGCTGCTATATAACGTGCGAAAACAGTTAAAAACCCCACCGCAGTGACCTGATCTTAATCCCATTGAACACTTGTGAAATTATCTCGATCGCCAAATTAGAAAGCAAGCGATCCAAACTAAGAATGATCTAAAAGAAAGAACTTTGGGGGAAGGGCAGAAAATACCATCTTCTGTCACTCAAAATTTAGTAAAATCAGCGTCATCTAGATTGTTAGCTGTTATAAAGGCCATAGGCTATTCAGCAAATTACCAATTCTTTTGAAAAATTGTAAAATTTGCAATATTAATGTCTTTGTTTTTGTTTGCATACTTACTTTTGTGATGTAAATTACATCCTTTTTTTAAGTTAAGCTCATTTTGCTAACTAAATATTTGTATTTTTTAAATATTTTTCATTCTGTAAATAAGCTCAATGTTGCTCTAATCGAAAAAAATCGTTAATTTGAAAACTCTAATATTGTAAGTCTGTTTTTTTTCATGTTACATCTTCACAAACACTCTGCATACTTACTTTTGTGACTAAGTGTATAAAGCAAAAGACAAACAAGTCATGAAACTATCTCAGTTTTTTTTTCTTTTTTTAATGTTAGTTTTTTTAGTGTACAGTTATACATTCTTTATTAGAGAACGGCCTACATCCCTTGACTATAGATTGGCAAAAGTCATGAACAATGAACAATAAACTTACTGTTGCTTCTTGGGCGACTGCCGCAACATGATTGGTTAGGCTATGCTTACAATCAAACAACAAAAATCCACCACGCTTACTTAAATCAGTCAAAAATCAACCAACCAAATTAAATGGAATGTGACAGCAGAAAACTCAAAATTTGGTAACTCTTTTTTTTTTAAATTAATGGAGGAATGCGTTTTTTTTTTTTTTTTTTTTTTTTTTTTAGGTGAATGAGTGATACTCCTCAGAAATCATTTGCCGATGGATCGATAAACATACTGAAAGAACATTCCGAAACGTTACGAGTTATTTCTGGGTAACGTCCCGGGATTGCAATGGCTTTTCACCAATTTCCTGGGTAAATCAAGTGTTTTTGTGAAAAAACTTTATGAATTCTTACAAGTTGCATAAATGCAGACATTTCACCGTTGTGAAACAATTTTTAGCTACCTGTTGAAAGGGATATCCAAGGCTCTTATTAAGTGTTTCGCCTTCAACTTGATTACGGCTTGTTCAGATTAACTTTGCAACCCCCCCCCCAAGTAAGGGCATATGTTGTCCTGAGTAGTGAGTACTGAAAAATTGCAAGCAAATAAGCAGTTCGACTATTTGCTGGAAATTGATGCCTTAGCATTGACCATAGCATTCACCACAAACAACATTAACGTGACTGGCTTTTATTGGGAAGGTTTCTATAAATGTATATACTTCAGCAATATTACCGATTTTTAGGGGAAACTTTCCTGATTTTTTCTAGGCATGTTATTAGAAAAAATTAGGCACATTAGCTTAACATTGTTTTCCAGAATGGTTTTGGAATTTGTTTCATACTTCAGGAGTTGGTTTACATTTGCTGGAAGTAACAAATTAATGTCTCATTTTTAAATACAGTCGAGCCCGCTTAATGGAATAGCCAATTTGCCACTAAAAACTATTCTAATAAGCGGGATATTCCATTATCCGGGATCCCATCCACACGACGTTTCAAATTGCATTTAAACCTAGAAAGCTTTAAAAATTGCCTTAACCACGGGTATATTTATCAACGAAAACCTAATAAAAAAACTGTAAACATATTAATGACTGTAAACACATGTTAAAATTTAGAGATGAGATAAAAAATTACCTCATTTTATTGTAAAATATTCATATTTGCAGCATTTTTTGAAAAAATACTTATAATGTTTCTCACTTATTTGTCGCTAAAGAAGTCAAATATTTTAGACTGTTTACTGATCCGTGAATACATCAAGTCAGTAATTTGATTTTCTAGTTTGTAAAACAAGTGAAATTCCAATAAACGTCTTTAATTATATTACAAGCATTATTAACTTCAGCACGCGGAGATCAATATCTCAAACTTTTTTGCAAGTTGTAACTTCGTACATTTATTAACATTTACATATTATATACAGTTCACTGTTTCTTCAAATTTTATCCTTCACATTCATTATTTTTCTTTACAGAAGGAGAAATCTGAGAGGAATCGGCTGGAAATAAGAAAATATTGACATCAGTATGGCAAAAATTATTCTTTTACCCGGGATTGCTTCAAAAAATGTATTACTTTAACCGGGAAATTTAACACAGTAATGATTTACTACGGTTCGGCACATTAAAAATGTATTACATTAAGCGAGATATTCTATTAAACGATATTCCATTAAGCGGGTTCGACTGTAAGTGTAAAAACAAAGGTTATAAAATATATACTTGTTTAATGTCCATCTATTTTAATTTATAGCGTTCACTTATTTTTAGTATAGTTTTTTTATGTTACAAACAAACAAGTCTGTTAAAAGTAAACTGACTTTGCTTTTAAAGACGCTATATTAAGAATAGGCCAAATGCCCTATTAAGCTAATGTTTAGTCAAAATTATCAACGTTTAGTGCGTTTGAACTAACAATGAGAAGACTATATTTACAATGTTGCTTATCGGGAAAATTTGCTATTAAAATACTGGGAAGAATTAAAATAATCGTTCAATTCTTAAGTGTCATATCTATGAATAAGAAACTTGATATTTCTGAGAGATGAAGAAAAAAACCTAAAATATTAACTAAATTAATATTTTTTGATATTAACTTGATGACCTACAACAATAGGGAATGAGAGGAACCATCTCATTCTTTCAGGAAAAATTCATTTCGAAGTACTTGTGGGAGGAAATTTTTGTTCTTAGTTTTTCATGACCAAAATCAATTGTCGTGGGCGAACAATAGAGTAGGCGGCTCCTTTAAAAGATTTAAATAGATCTTTTTTTTTTATAGGGAAGCAGCAGACAAATTTCGGCATAGTTGGGAACCTACGCTGGGAATGCCACATGTTGATTTAGTTTTAATTATATTTAACAGTTAACAACTTTTCATAAAGAAAACTTTTCCACAGAAGTTACATTAATGTCAACAATTTCATTACTCATTTTTATAAAATTTTTTGGAAAACTTTGCTTTCTATGAAATGCTCTAGGGCAGCGGTTCCCAACCTTTTCAGCTGTGCGGCCCACTAATTTTAGGAAAAAAATTTGGAGGCCCACTACTTGACAACAATACAAGTAAAACTTCTAATGACAAACAGACACCTATATTTATAAAAATCATATGCACAAAATTCAATAATTAAGAGAAACTGAACAAGATTTTAGACTTTTTTTTTTTTTTTTGTAAAACGAATACAACTTTATTGTTTCCACATAGAAGGAAACCCTTCAAAAACAATTTAAAGTGAAAAGATTCTCAATGAGATTTTTGACACTGTCTACTGCTCACGAGCGCATCAATATCTGGATTGAAATTCGATAATTTCAGCCTCAAATCACTCTCAACGTTCAATTTGTTTCTGTATTTATTTTTCAAAAATACTAATGTTGAAAAAGCTCGTTCACAAAGATAAGTGGTCGAAAATCCCATCAAGTGTCTCAGTGCAATTTTGGCAATAGCTGGGTAATCTTGCCGAATACTTATCCAGAACGGGACTAATAGCGTTGTTTTAAAAAGCGATTTTAAGGTCTGGTCGCATGATACTTCAATTAGCGAGTCTTCTTCACTGGAAGATAATCTCAATTTTGCCAGGTAATTTTCTTCAAAGGAATTTCTGATCCAGTGTATTTCAGCCTCAATTTTAGGGAAGAATTTCCTAAGAAATATGAATATTATTATTTATTATTATTAGTTCTAAAGAACGTAATATTTGAAATATTTAACGCTTGTAGAAAAGTCATTGGTTTAAGAACAATAATATTTTCAATAAGGGCTGCTAAAATATTAGCATAAAATAAGGAAAGATAAATACTTTCAACTAACCTGAGGCTAGAGGTCAAAGAGTTGATATGATCTTTTATGGTTGCAGCTGTTTTCACATCAATTTCAACTTTGTTGGTCTCAAGAAAATCTTGCAAGGTAGGAAATGCGTCATAGGAATCTTGTTCCACTTTTCGAACCCATCTCTGAAGTTTCATTATCATAGCTTCAATTTTGTCTTGCACAAAAAACTTATTACAATCCTTGTCTTGGAGAGTTAAATTCAGAACATTAAGAGAATTGAAAATATCCGCCAAATAGGCCAACTGTTTCAACCAATTTGCATCTGTGATGCAGTCTAAGTAAGAACTTGCAAGTTTCCCATTATTTACTTCATCCATAAGGAAAAGCAAAAGTTCATCGCGGAGTTCGAACAATCTTGTCAAGACTTTGCCTCTTGAGAGTTACCGAACTTCACAATGAAGTAAAAGTTGCTTATGGTCACTCCCATTTCGTCACAGTCTGGAGTTTTTAGGTCTAGCTTTGATAAAGTTCACGATTTTGACTGCGTCGTCAAGAGTTTTTTTCAAACACTCGTCGAAACCTTTGACTGCAAGAGGCTCTCTATGTATACTGCAATGTATCCATTGAACCAATGATGCAACTGATTTAACCTTGGAGACTAATCCGCTATAAACTCCTGACATCGCTCGTGTCCCATCAGTTGTCATTACGGAAATATATTTTGCTTTTCCTGGCTATTTTTCTGCTACATGAATTAGAAGTTGCCTTACTAACGAATTCAGTACTTGTCGTAGTAGTCCCTTCATCACTTACCAACTTCGTCTTACGACAAGACATCGTCCGAATCCAAGCATCCATAATATTGATGAGAAATATTTTTAGCTCAGCAGATGCACAGCAGAAAACCACAGCGACTAGCAATGGACAAGGGAGTGAAACAAGTGCGGAATACAAACGTAGTGCGGAGCAGTTCCAGGAAAAAGAGGGAGGACAGCATTGACATTAATCCTGATTGACATTGAGGAGTGAAGAATGACCCCTGGCTCACTCTCGATTCAACGTCCGCGGCCCAGTACCATGCTGTCCGCGGCCCACAAGTGGGCCGCGGCCCACGGGTTGGGAACCGCTGCTCTAGGGTCATTCCGACGAAAATGGTACAAATCATGTCAGAGACTTTAGAATTTTTTAAAATCAATTTTAATAACTATCACCCATTAAGTGTATTTTTTAATGGTTCTCCATTTAATTTTATGCCATCAAGTATCAATTGATTATTTAGAAATGACACAAAAAAAATTATCTTCGTCAGAAGAAGGAAAGAATGACGTGTCCCAACTTCAAATTGCTAGAATTTTAAATGTAATTTAAAATTAAACTGAAATGTAACAACAAAATAAATGACACTGCGCTGCAACGTTTCTGACACCATTTCTGTAGATTATTACGCAAATGAAAAAAAAATTCTCCCCAAAACACTATTATTTATCCATGTCCTTAGGTTTTCTATGTTTCGAATTGTCCACTCTGTTATATGCCTTTTGGAAATAAAATAAACAATTGCATTCAATCTGATATATTTTTTAAAAAATATAGGTAGTATAACTGCCGTGATTATCTTGCTACATTGAATTATGTAGTCAACAACCAGGGTGAGCCTAATTCTTTTCTCATGATAGTTAATTTGAACTGTTGGATGTCCACTCTGTTAGAGCCGATTTCATGATGAAAAAAATAGATTTTTTCTTGAAATGGCAGACAGACTTACAGTTTTAGGCTGTTTATTCCACTTTATGCTTGTTCTGTGATTCTAACTTTTCTTTGTGATTATACAGATATGTTTAAAGGCTTATTTGTCCACTCTGTTATATGTCCACTCTGTTGTTAACCAAAGTGATCAAAATATTTAAAATCCTTTCATAAATGAGTCATGTACTAGTTATTTATACTTCATTACACACAAATAAATGGAAACTCAATAAAAAAAATATGATTAGTTGGTGGAAATTATTTAAATTGATAATCTTAAGTAAAGAGTTTCAGACATGATTTGTACCATTTTCATCGGAATGACCTTCTAGCAAAGAAGGATTAGATGCTCCCAGAAATTAACACAGTATAACAAAACTCTTAATGGAACTTCTAATAGACAAATGTTAACGTGCGGTTTAAATGTATTATAAATCCAAAATACAGCATTGTGTACAATATGCCAGACATCACAAAAAGAAATTGAGTTTACTCGCATCTGCTTTGCCGCCTCGTTTTATAACCCTAAACAGATCGCGCGGGGCACACAGTCACCCCACTCTTATCCAAACACATGTCGCAGGATAAATATTTATCTGTAATTAATCACCCTTTCATTATCTACCTATCTTACATTTTCTTAAAAACTTATTTTATTAAAAGTTCAAATGTGTTTCGTCATCTAATTTGTAGAAAATTTTAGAAAAACTGAGCGAGATATCTTTTTTACTGTTAGGCCTTTTGCCGGGTTAAACAGTTCATGAGTAGCAGGAGAGATTCAATACCGAAAAATTCATTGGTGTGTCTTACGAGGTTTAAGGACAATGTGTCGTTTTCGACCCCCAGCATGAATCATGAGAACTAACCTACCACCATTCACATTGTGTACGATGATATGCAACAGGTAAAATGCAACAGGTTGATGGAGTAAATTCCATGCTGGATTACAAAAAAAAAAAAAAAAACATCACGAGAAAAACGTATTGGCTGTTTAAAACTTTAAATACTTAGAGGTTTGTGGACAGGGACGTCATTTCAAGTTTTTCCAGGGGTAAGGGGCAAAGGGTAAAAACACAATGTTATTTCAATAGAAAAAAAACCACGCCCACTTATGTGTACATACATTGATTTCTTAAAGTCAGGGGGGGGGGGCAATTGACACCCCCTGCCCCCCTAAATGACGGGCCTGTTTGTGGATCATTTTCTCTGTTGACTGTATTCTGATTAAAATTAACTTAACAACGAGGCCCATCTTTGATATGAATCGAAAATTGAAACTACACACTTACACAGAAATAACATTTAAATAGTAAGGTCTAGAAGATACTTACCCACATAACTCTGTGAATTCTTGTTCTGAGTTTGGTATTTCGAAAGTTTTAATTCCTTTGTTGCAAAAAGGCACTGGATCCTCATCACACTGTACCCACTGTCCTACCCCACCTGCAGAAGCAACACTTTACTTAATATGCAATGAGTTTCCGCCCATAAGCCAGGGCTGGGGCAGAACTGAAGCAAATGCACCCACGGCTCGATCATAGCATCCTAAGACTGCAGTTTCGCCCTTATGTTTAAGTTCTTCAGTTTAGGATGCTATGATCGAGCTGTGGGTGCATTTGCTTCAGTTCTGCCTCAGCCCTGGCTTATGGGCGGTAACTCATTGCACATTACCCAGCTTTTGCCTTCAAATTTCGAGTTGAACCGAACCATAGTTTGCGGACGCTCGCTGGTAAGATAAATTCACTTTATCTACCAATTTGTTGGCTATCTTAGCTACATTAAGAGGGTTTTTGCCCCCGGCTCGATCATTGGCTATTCCTAACTGAGGAGCCCATAATAAGGGCAAAACTGCAGTCTTCGGATGCTATGATCGAGCTGTGGGTGCATTTGCTTCACTTTACTTAATAGTTGAAATGATCACCTTCGTCAAAAAGTTAAACATATCGCTCATATGCTGCAATAGAACGCGCTTTTTGGGTTGAGAATAAGATGTAAATAAAAAAAATTCTTTCTTTTCAGCAGCAATACTAGCACAATTTATAATTCAACTAGCAGTACCCGCACGGCGATGCCCGTGCATTTAAATGGGAAGGAAGTCCACTGAATAAATTTAAATTCACTCCAACCCTCTGAAGAAAAATTATTATAATTGAAGCGGTATAGTAATTTGCCACTTTAGCGACATCGTATTTGTATGCTTGAATAAAAAATAAATGAAATATTTCTGCATAAATAAAAAATACTTCATATGATGCTATATTATTGTATTTTACTACTCATACTGTCTGAAAACACTTTTTTAGATATATTATTAGAAAAAAGTCAACGCAAAAACAAAAATGTCAAATTGATAGTAATTGGCCACCTTAGCATAGTTATTGGCTATGAAACCATACAGTTACTGGCCATGTAAACATTCAATGTTATACTGGATTATTCATATATATAGGCAAAATATTATACCTTTACATGAATATAGTAAAGCATTATATGAAGATATTATACGGTTAACTGAATATATTTTCTATTCATTAAATATATTATAACACTATAGCATTCAATATCTTTCTCCATCTTTCCCTTTTCTATTTTTTGGCTTCTCTTTATTTGTTCTAGTCTTCTTTAAAGCATTTTCTTTCTGTACAGCTGCTTGTCCATTCCGTTTTCTTTTCTTTTCTTTATTTTTCACTCTTTTTGCTGCTTTTCTTGTTCATTGTTTTTGATAGTTGCTCTATAACTCTCAGAAATTAAAATGAATGGTTTTTTTTGTCTATCCTATTAAGAAATTTTCTCCCACTTTTTGGCGCATTTTGTTGGTAATCATCGATAAATTTACTACAATGAGTTGTTTTGTTTGAAGTAGATGACGTACACCAACTTATAGGAGTTTTCAGAGGAGTTATCAAAATTGTTGCTGCTGTCACATTATCTTCATTAGTCGGATTTGTAGTTGTTCTTATAACTGCAGTCAGTATTTCAGTATTGGTAGAGTTTTTAGAAAAATCATTCTGGGAAAAAAAGCGCCAAATTTTGTATAACGGTCATGTATTATTTAAAACTCCCTTCTGATATTTCGGTGCTTTTATCTTGTCTATTTCGCCTCTAAAAATATTTTGGAAGTCTTTTAGAGACATGAGTTTATTTAATACATTAAACTCTTCATTTAATTTTTCTGTCGCTAAACATTTAGAGCTATCAGTAGCGTTCTCATCATAGGGGGCTAATTACTACAATTTTCTGAAAATATTGTGAGCGTTATTGGCCACAACAAAACTTTAATTTTTAAGAATATATTCTTATATTACACCTCAAATTCACTTATTAGGCATCACAGCTATACATCTCACAGTATTTTAAAAGCTGTAAATGCATTAAGTTCTTTTAAAATGTCGCATAAAAAATTCTAGTCTTATCGTTTTCTCCACAACCTTTTAAACTACACTGAAAGTCATTTTAAAGTTCAAAACAATTCGCCAAATAAATCAAAAAGACAGGAGATATACTCAAATTTAGTAAATTTTCAAGGCTTAACTCTATACGTAAATTTAAACCACTTAAGAAAGAGCTGCTTGTATGGAAAATGGATCTAGTGTTTCAGTCTTGCGTACAGAGTTAAGCCTTGAAAATAGACTAAATTTGATTAATTAATATTTCCTGTCCTAATTAACGGACAGAAACGTGCTAAAACTTTTCTTTTTCAGAAAAAAAAAATCTTTCCAGTGATATATAATGTTTTGGGGTGGGGGAAGGTTTTCCCCCTTCAATAGGGAAATTTTCGATTTTTCAATTTTATTTTTATATGATAGAGCAACATACATGAACATCAACGGCGAAAAAATTTTTTGCGCTGCGACAAGTAGTTTTTTTTAATACTTTTTAAATTTCAAGCGGGGGTGACGTCACTGGGCACTCATTGGCGCTTTTGAACTTTCTACTAAGGCGAAGAAAGAGCGAGAAGCTTTAGATGCGAGGAGCTCGAGAAACCGGTTTCTCCGGCTTCCGCACTGTTGTTCGCTCTGCTCTGCCGTAATTTTTTTTTCCTCGCCAAGTGATGCGTTCTAAAAATTTGAATACGAATTTCGCCAAAAAATATCAAAACAATCACCCTTAGCAGGGTATCGGATTGCTCTTTGATAAATCCAGTTTTAAATAGTGAATTAGTAGACTTTAAGGTATTGATTACGGAAGGAGAAAAATCCCGCAATGAAACGATAATATAGCAAAAATCCAATTTTTATGTTTGAAAGGCTGAAAGTTACTGCAATCCGACGTCACGGGTTTCGGTTTCAAGGCGCGCTTTTTTTGCGCTTGGGTATTTAAACAAATCATTAAGAATCAACCGTTGTGTTTTAAAATTTGGCAATGGTGAATTTTTGTGTTTTGTAAGCCTCTTAACAATATTTAGTAGTTAAAAAAGGGATATTCAATAGGTCACAACTACCCTATTATGGCGGATACACCAAAATTGAGACTAATTAATTAATTTAAAAATAACTAATTCGAAATTAAAAGTTTGCCCCTCGAGGTGCATTACAGCGGGATACGTTCGAATTTTTGAGCCAAGTTTCATGTCTGTAGGTGCTGTGGGGGCTTCTGGCCAGCGGTTACAAACGAACAAACAAACAAACAAACAAACACCGTCATCTTTATATATATAGATACTAGGCAGCAAGACTAAAGCAAATTAAAGCATTTTTCGCATTTTCCTTCGCAATAAAAACTTTAAACCCACTTACTCAAAGCATGATTTTCTGAGCCATTACTGCACCCCATGAGCGATATCAAAGCATTAAAATGTGTGGATACTAATAAAAATTGCAGGCATGTGATTCGGAGTTGCAAGAAAACATTAAACAAAAAAAAGAAATATATTTTTTCTAGAAAAGCCTTTTAACACAAACTAAAGCAATCGGTCTCTTGTAACCTTGAGGCACTAGTGCAACTTCTGTTATTCTTTATTATTCATTTTTCTCGCCGTTTTAATGTTTTCCTGAATAACTAAAATATACAGAAGAACTTGTACTAAATAAGACGTCAGTGAGCGTGTTACTGTTTTAGTTCAGGAAAAAAATTGAAAACAATAACCTATAAAGCATATCTATTACGCAACTAATTGATAAAATATGTGTAAAAAGAGTGGTCTGTTTAACTTAGAAAAACGAAGTGTCAAATAAATACCGTTCAGAACGAAGAATATCAAACTATTATTTTTTTCTGTTAAATCATTTAGAAATATCTCAATCTCTCTTTGTCTCTCTCTCTCTCTCTCTTACTCTCTCTATATGTATACATCAGGGCAGATATTTTTTATTGGAATTACGAAGCAATCGTTTTGTGGTAAGAAATATTGAGTTTTTCATCCTCCTCTTTGGCGGCATTTGCAGTGTGTGTAAAAGATGATGCTTGACTGCCACCCTAATTTCAAAATAATAGAAAAATTAGCCTCGCTTTTCAAGTAGAAAATTAGTTTCTTTTAATTAGGTAAGTAAATCCTTTTTTTTCTGGTTAGAAAGCCGTTGAGTTTTTTAATTTAAAACTTTGCCGGTTTTTTTTTCTTTTTCCTTTTGTTCCTTTTCGATGAACCATAGCCATTTTAATTGCTTTTCATTGTTTATGTTTAGTCAAATGAAATCGCTAAAGCTGCGTAATAAACTTGACCCTTTCCCCAATCGTTTTTCGGCGATTTCAATTATAGCTGTTTTTTTTTTCTTTCTCAGTGTTCTGCAACAGTTTTACATTAATCTTTAACAATTATTTGCAAGTGTTGCTGTTATTCAAAAAGAAATATTTCTAACTACTTTGAGTAAATTTAAAAGAAATTGGGCAACAGTAGAGAATTACTACATGCTACACTTAATTACTTGCCTAAGAGTTTCTGTTTTTCAACTTGACTAAAAGTCGCAGAAACGGGAAGTTTAAGAAACAAAGATACATTTCTTTAGAGTCATTCCATAGAAATGTCAACCTCAGCCGAGGAACAAAAAAATACCGAAGTGAAAAAAGTATAAATAAATAAATAAATAAATAAATAAATAAAAACCTTACAACATAAGACGTCAAAGAAAATTGAAAAAGTATTGTAATTATCACTGAGATGAGCCGTAATAAATAGTTTGTAGTGGGTTTACTGCTTGTTATTCGATGGTTACGTTAGTCACGTTACGTTAGTCATACTCCATCTTGAGTAAAAGTGACACTTAAGACTAAAAAAAAATAAGATTTAATAAATGTGTTTCATGTTTTTAAAAGCTAACTTTACACACTTTTCAAATATATCATTCAATTTTTAACACTTGCTTAACTTTGAGAAATTTTTGCCTCACAACATGAGCATTCATTTTCAGTGTTGCAAAAATGTTACGTTAGTCACGCTGCTATTTTGGTTTAAAAAATATCTACTGTCAGTAATTTTGCTTTAAATTCTTAGCAGAAATGATACATAGATACCATGTACAATGTAAATCCACCAGTATAACTAAAAATATTTTTTATCCTTTAAGTTACAAGTAAAAACAGTTACAAAATCAGCTCTGAATGTTACGTTTGTCACTATAGAATGACCCTTTACTAAAACATTTTCTACTTTCTATTTTTGCACAGGTGATAAGAATGATATTCAAAATTTCGGCCATGAATTATGCTAAGTGTAGTGAAAAGAATCCTCTAAAGATATCTACAACAACTATTCATGTTACATTCCATGAAAAGGAGCTGAAAGGAATGTATCTTTCTGGATTTAGGTGAAAGAAGGTTTTACGAGAAAAATGTAGATAAAATCTTCGTGAACGTGATGTACGAAGAAAGCTTTCTGCAGAGCTTTGGTGTGTATCAAACTCTAACGCAATTCGTGCTCCAGATTAAAGAAGCAACAAGACTGACGAAACACGTCTGCTAGTCGACTTAATGCATGAGCACTAGTTTGCGAAAGAAGTTTTTATTTGAGAAGAAAGCTACTGAATATTTTTTCTTGTTACACAAAAGTACTCATCATAAACGAGAAAGTGTTCGCATCTGTTTCTGTAAAATTATTGTGAAGATTTTTAGGATTAGTGGTACTGATCTATGTAACAACATCGATATTTCGAAACATTGATGTGGGAATAAAAACATCGATAGTATTGATAGTTTTTGATCGGCCAAAAAACATCGGTACATTTTTGAATTTTGGCAAGAATACATGAATGTATTGAAAGTAACCCCTCGTCATATCGCTCCTCGAAAGATCGATTAATCGGATATAGGGTAAGAGCTCCAGTAGTCGGCTACAAGGACATAAAACTGCTCATAAATAGTATATTTTTAATTCAAAATTGGATATGAAGCATTCACACATTAATTTACCTATCCCCAAGTATCAACCAATGACAGTTAAGTTTTGGGTACTTTTCTTGAATAAGTACTGAGTTATTTTATTTTAAATACTGTGCCCGTCATCCTAGTTTGCGATTCTGCTTATTTTTTTGTTAAGCGGACACATCTTCCTCAACTGGTAAGTATTCTTCTTATTTTCATTTTACTGTCCATTTGAGTAAATTCTATTGTAATGGAGTACATAACATAATGTTGTAATGAAAAAACAAACTTGTTCTTTGGTTCAATTGTTTTATAAAGGGGTGGCCTATTGGGTATAGAATTGCTCTACGTTTCCAGTAGTCGGCCATGTTAGGTCGACCACGGGTTCTAATTACTTTCTTCGAAATGTACACCTCATATTCAAAATATTAGAATAATTGAGAAAAAGTGATAAAATGGAAAGAATGTTCCATTTATTTATTTTTTATACTAAGTTATTGCAATTAAATTGCTTATAAATGAAATCTGGAATGCTTTTATAATATTTTAACGTAAACAATATGTAAAATAATAATAAATTAGATATTGCAATAGACTACTGAAAAAAAAATCAAAATATTAGAATAAAATTAACATTGGTTCAAAATATTAGAATATTTTATTTTATGCAAAATATTATTGTATGAATATGAAGTACATAGCAGTTAATACTTTGTAGCATCCCTTTTAGCTTTAACAACACCGTTCAATCGATTTGAAATGCTACAAACACGTTGCTTACAAACATTTCGATCAATATTAGACTAAATAGATTTTATACGTGCCACTAACTCAGTTTTCTTTGAAGGAGGATTTCCTCGGAGTTTTTTCTTCATTATATGCCACAAGTTTTCGATGGGATTAAGGTCTGGTGACTTTAGTGGCCAAGGAAGTACCTTAATGTTGCCCTGATTGAACCAATTCTTAGTCGACACTGATGTCTGAGATGAAGCTAAATATCGTTGAAAGAGGAAATCATCTTCAAACAAGTCTTCTGTCGAAGGAATCATGTAATATTCCAATATTTCTTGATATATCTGAGAATTAACCTTTTCGTAGACGATACATAACTTTCCAGGTCCTTTTGCGCTCATGCAACCCCAAGTCATCTCACTAGCCGCACTAACAGCAACTTTCACCGGGCGTTTAAGACATTCCTTATCAAATGCTTCTTGCTGCATTCTCCAAACTCCAATACCTTGATGACCATATAAAACACAAAGCATACTTTTATCACTGAATAATATTTTTTTCGAATCGTCTTCGCTCCATGAACGTCTTGATTTACACAGATTCAATCTTGTTCGTTTTTGTTTCACAATCATGAGTGGTTTTGTTTTTGGTACACGTGATTCAAACTTAAATTTATGAAGACGTCTGCATGTTGTCGACATAGAAACTTCAATTCCTTCATCTTTCCATTTTCGGTGCAAGAATTTCACCACTTTTGAAACGGTTTTTCTTCCCAATACCTTTCAGTTTCTTCTCATCTCTAGCAGATGATTTTGGTTTTCGACCGCCATTTTGGCGATTAATTTGAAAATTTCCATTTTTCAAATACTGTGTTAGTATATTGCTACCGCTTGATTGCAAACAGCATAAATACTTTGCAACATCACATTGATTTTTACCGTGCCGGTACAAATCCACTATACATGGTTTGATCGATTCAGAAATATCCCTCACACGACCCATTTCCAAGATCAAAAATCAAACAAACTGCAAAGAGATCTTTAATTTTAAATAAAATCGTCTGCATTTTATCAGTGATGCCACCCGTCATGAATTAGTGATGATGAAATAAGAATGAATGTGAAATATTCTAATATTTTTGAATCAGATGAAAAAATATTCTAATATTTTGACATTTCAAAAGATTTTTTTTTCCTATTCCATCTCTTCAAATATGATATAAATTTCAAGATAATAAATAAGTTTAATGAACAATAAGTCTTAAATAAAATCGTCGTTTGCATATTTGCATTTAAAGACATTGCATTACCAAACGATATTTTCAATTTGTAAAAAAATGTCATTATTCTAATATTTTGAATATGAGGTGTAGCAATGGTGTTCAAATTCGACATCTTTGCATTAATAAATATAAGCTTCAATTTGCAGACGATTGACAAAAGATGTAGCAATAAAGATTTTAATCATTTTATTTTATACTTTGTTTCTTTATTATTGCGCAGGCGATTTTTAATGCTTCAAAAAAGTGTTGGCGCCGTGCCGTAGAGCAATAAATTACGAATCTATTCGCCGAGACATTTTATTTTGATGCATCAAAATGAAATGTACTGCAATGAAGCGATGGTGTTCAACGAAGAGGCAATTGACAACGTAACATATTTATTAACGAGTTATCTTCATAACAACGAAATGGGGATATACCCGCTCAGTACTAAAGAGCACTACAATTACGAAAACAAAACAAAATTACAATATTGCGACGCCCAACTTAGCGAACTGAGGACTTAAAATTTAAAATCGTTCTATGGCAACCCTTTGGGAGTATAATAGCGCGCTTGGCAAATAGATTCGCCATTTATCGCTCTGCGACTCCAATAGATATATATTTCGCGTTAAATTTTGTTTAAATTCATTCACTCATATCCCATAAGATTGGCGACAGCGAAGTGGCCGACTACTGGACTCAACGTAGCCGAGCACTGGATTCCTGTGGCCGACTACTGGAGCATTTACTAGTATTGATAACAGCTTGGATTTGAATATATATATATATATATATATATATATATTTTTTTTTTTTTTTTTTTTTTAATTTCTGAAACAAGTTGGTGAATCGGCATCACAAAGGTACATTCTAAAGTTTTACGATGTTTTTGTTGCTGCATTGATCGCTGGAACTTCTAGGTCAACCAAGATTAACAAAAGATCTTGTCTCCGGAACACACATCCACCGTAAGACATTAGACAATGGCAATTGTAGAAAACTTTTTCTAGTAAGATGGATGTCGAAACTTTTGATTAAGATGTAACTTTTTTATTGCATAGTTTTCTGAAACTTTAACGCATAGATAATTGACAAAAACAACGATGAAAAAAGCATTTACTATAAAAACATCGATAGTAACTACGGAAACCTTTTTCTAATGACATAATTACTGTAAATACTGATTAACGATGGAACTTTTTACCGCATATTTTTGTGAAATATAAACTATCGACATAAAAAATGCATAAACTAAATAAATAAATCAATCAATAAAAAAAGCCTTGCAAGTCAGCCATGTATAAAAAACCTCGAGTGCAAAACATTGATAATAAAAGAAAAGTTTTTACAGTGCGATTAGAACTAAAGTAATATTTAAAAAAAAATAAAATAATTATCGCACATTTTTGAGAAAGCTTTTTGCTAAATTGATATCGAAAAAACATGAAACCCAAAACATCTATGTTCGAAAAATATCGACCATAAAACATCGATTGTAAAAATATCGATGTTTCCAAAACATCGACATCGATGTCACACCACTACTTTGGATTTAACTGGATTTGTATTGAAATTTGTGGTTAAACCAAGAATAGAGCCGTCATTCAGTCCACCGTTCTGTCACAATTCTTCATTAAATTTAAAATTTAAATTTGCATTTTATGTAAGGTCTTTGAGGGGTAATAGTACAATCCAGGCAAAAATACTCAATGATTTTTCTTAATAGACCTAATGTAAAATAAAAAAATCTGCTATGGACCCCACACTACTTCCTTTTACGTGTAAATTTCTTAGTAGTTGCCTTAAGTGTTAAAAAAAGTGCTTGGAGTGAGCAAGGTAACAATTCAAATATTTACTCCCCTAATCGGGCACGGGACATTTCCGCCGCAGCGTAGGACATCTCCGCCGCAAAAATTTTCTCTACCTTCCCCCCATGAGACATTTCCGCCGCGTCTTTGCGACAGGACAAATCCGCCGATTGAGCTGGTAAAGTGAAATATTTGGTGAAGTAAAATTGACAAAGTTTAAATTTATTTATTTATTTATTTTTGCAGCATGGAACGTAGGTACAATTCTTTTTTAGGTGACCCTTTTAATTTTCCTATTATCCTGAAATCCTGCAAATAATGTTCTGCTTGTCGCCAAAAGATGACTTGTAGCCAAGAAAGAAAATTTTAAACCAGTCCTGAAAATGGCGCGGCGGATTTGTCCTGTGCAAGGCACGTGCGGGATAGGAGTTGCGGCGGAAATGTCCCATGCGGGGAAGTGAGCGATAAAATTTGCGGCGGATATGTCCCGTTCCGCCCTAATCAGCCACGAAACAATGCAAAAAATATTTTACAATGGTTAATTTTCTAATTATTGCTGATTTTAATATCATCCAGTGACTTTTTCGTAAAATATCGCCAATAGCGCCAAGTTGAACCCAAACTCAAAAAATAATTTTATCGCCAAATTTCTCGCCAACGTGGCGATATGTCGCCAAGAACCCAGAAAAAGGGGTAAAACACCCCCTTGAGAACATTCGAATGCAACCACAAGGGGAGGTGCACAACTAGACCATCCTCAGAGCCTACATACCAAGCTATAAGCTTCTGCGGCATATAGTTTTTACTTATGCGACACACATATGCACATACATCCGTACATACGTACATACAGACGTAACGAGAAAACTCGTCGTAATTAACTTGGGGGTGGTTGAAAAGGATTTTTCGGCTGCTTATATGTTGGTAGGTACATATGCACGTGCTGACAGGTCGAAAAAACTACTGAACATTCATTCGGTGGTGAGCAAAATCAAAATTTAGACTCAAATTTGAGTGATTTTTTTCGCGATCACAATACTTCCTTTACTACGTAAAAGCAAGTAAAATCAAAATAGTGATAACTTTGTGCTTAAAAATAAAACGCGCAGGAATTCCTGCGTTTTTGTGCTTTTTTAACGTTGTATTATTTGGTTTCAGACTCAAAGTAGTTAATCGAACAGCCACCAGCCTGCTTGTCAAAACAGTTCCAATTGTGAAGCAAAATCTCATTGATTTACATTATTTGATGCAGAAGAAAATAAGGTACGTGTGTTTTGAGCATATTTCATGTAGTTTTTAAGTACTTTAGTTGAGCATTTTGTAAAACAGAATAGACTGATCGTTTAGATACTTTTATTTTTAAAGTATATTGATGCTTTACAAAAGCCCTTCATTATTGTCCAAAAAGCACTTTAATGTTTTTCTAATTTACTGACTTCAACCAAGGCCGTATCCAGAAAAAAATTTCGGGAGGGGCCCAGTTTCGCACATTGCCCAAACACACATACATTTCTGTGTGTGTTATGAGTCTAATTTCTAGCTGCCCCCCCCCCGATGTTTGATGTGTGTGTGTTTTCCATTTCTTTATTCTTACCCTTTTCTTGAGCTGACCTTTATTGAGGATAGAGGTACCAAGAGAGATATGCAGTGAGAACTTTTTTAAGGGGGCCACGCTGGCCTAGAGGCAGAGTATTCTCCTCGTAAGCAAGTGGTCGCGGGTTCGAATCCCGCATTGCCCATGGATGTTATTTCATCCTCTCTGTGCCGTAAATCTGTCCTGGGCTTGTCAGGAGGCAAAGCGCATAGTACGCAGTCCTCATGTGTGTTGAAGCTGATGGCTTCTGGGAAAAAAAAAAAAAAAAACTTTTTTAAGTGGGGTAGAATGTCCGTAATTTTAGGGGGTCCGGGGGTTTCTCCCCCGGGAAAATTTTTGAAAAAAGTTTTAAAATTCTGCATTTTGAGGCCTTGTATGGGGCAATTGGGACTTTAAAAACACGTTGGAAAAGTATTCAAACAGCAATCTCATAAATTTTCTGCATTCCTTTGCAAATTAAGATTAATCAAAGCATAAAAAAATGTTTTTTAACATTAAGCGACAGAGGAAGGACAAAGGAGGTGAAAAGATTAACACATTATCGCTTGCTTACATTGGTTTTCACAATAGTTACATAGTAGTTTTTGATCAGTTCCCCAACTCACCGACAGACACAGCACTTAGTAACATAAAATAACCAATAGCATAAAACACATAAAATTCTTTAAAATAGTGTAGAGATTTAAAAAGTAATTAACGAGAGAGTAACATTCTGGCCATTTAGTTAATTCATAGTTTAATTATTTGATAAGAAATAGGATTGAAGCACTTTTGAAGGAGTTTCAAAAAGGTATTTAATGATTTTCAAAGACTCTAGAACAGTTAAAATTCTTTAAAGCATTTCATTTGCACTTTGCAGTCTCTTACGTTTTAATAGTTGATTGGATAGTCTTACGAAATTGTTAAAACTTTGAAAGACACATCTTTTAAAGATTAAAAATAGATATTAAAAAATACTTATAACGACAATTTCTTTTTCAATCACTAGTACTGCAGAAAACGAAAAAGAATACAGGTAGGGTAATATTTTTTCTTGTGCTTAACATATTAATAAAGGAATCAATTACAAAGTAACTTCTAAAATACTGAATTAGGTATTAAATGAATAGTCAGAAATGAAACATGTGAGTCACAAAAATTATTTTGGAAAATATGCTACAAAAAATGTTGGAATATAATTTTTGCATTACGCAGAATATTTTTTTAATCAAGGAGCCGAGTTTCGCGCAACTTGATGCAAACCTCCCCACCCCCTCCCCCCATTTGTGTTAGAAACTTTAAAATTCAAGGTTTACAGCTACATTTAACAAAGTTTTCAAGGTTTTTAAGCATTTGTAAATGGAATTTTTTTAAAGTAACATTTGTCTAAGATTGGTGAGCGTCCAACAAAGCAGAGGGTCTGTGAACGTATCTGTTTTTGTGTGGTCTTGTTGATTGAAGACATGTTTAGCTATTAAAATCCCTCGAGGGTTACAAATGCTAATAAATGGGGATCAACAAAGTACCCTCTTAATTGAAACAGGGCGGTGAGAAGCAATCTCAGCCTAGTCGGAAACTAGGGGCCGGCACTTAGGAGGAAAAAATCTGAGTGGTGTAAGTTTATAAGTTTTATGGGGGAGGGTGGGCCGCCGATCAAACTGACAAGTAGCTTGCCTCGAGCCTGAATTGATTTGGGAAAGAGAGCTGGAAGTGCTAATGAGAGTCTTGTTTTCAAGTATGTTTTGCAGCTAATGAGAATTTGAATTGTCTTTTTTTTTTTTTTTTTTTGTACTTTTTCAAATTTTTACTCGTTTAATAATTAAAAGGAAAAAAAAATTTTTTTTTGCTATTTTAAATTTAAAAAGAAAGGAAAACTTTTTTTTTCTGTTTTACATTATAAAACATTTTGGGTTTCGGGGGGGGCTCGGGCCCGTCGGGCCCCCCCTCTGGATACGGCCTTGACTTCAACAATATGAAATGACAAAATGAGAATCGATTACTAAATTAATGACATGTTAATACCGTTGACTAACTAGCTAACCATTTTGTTTATTCTCATTATATTTTGTATGTAGCTTCGCGTAATAAAAGGAACTACCACGTTGCACTTTTGTGTTACTGTAATTTCCAACAAAAATAGTTCTTTAAGAAATAACATTTAGAAAACATAAATTAAGTGAAATAATTTCCTTTTGCTGTGCAAAACCTTTTTGCAAACTGTATAAGCAATCGATTAAAAAACTATAAAGGTAAATTATAATCCATAAAATTTAATTCATAAAAATGGTATGGGAATAGGAAAAAAAATGTCCAATATTTTATCTACACTTAATCAGTGCTGACCTCTGTGCAATATTTTAAAACTTTCCATTACCATTTCAACACACATATATATGCCAATAGTTAATGGTATTTGAATACATTAATTATTAATTTTTGAGAGTTTCTTACCTTTAACTAACAGGAAAAGAACAAAAGCATAAACTAGCATTGTTGTTTCTTAAAAATTATTTCTCAATGGTCTTGTTTCAAGAGGAGAATAATGGCGTCAATTAAACAATGTCGATAACAAACGGAAGTGTTTTTCGTACACGCACTTGGAAACCGGAAATATTAAGCGTTTTTTGATGGAGCTCATATTTCACGTTTGTGCATTTGGTCGTTGAGAAATATGCACTGTGTCAAAACTAATTTTCGTTTTTCGTAGTTGTATAAATTCTTATAAATATGCATTTGGAAATAAAAAGATTTGTTATTTTTTACAGTTCCTACCATTACCTTACAATCCTTATTCGTTCATATATACACTGCAAAAAAATAGATGTTGTTTTTACAGTGTAATACAGTAATGCTAATTTTATAATATTTTACAGTAATAAACTGCAAAATTACTAATTTTATAGTAGTAAACTAAAATTGCTAGTTTACAGTGATGAACTGTAAAATTGCTAGGTTACAGTGATAGGGCCATGCTCCACATCAGCGTAAAACGCGACCGAAACTGAAGGCAGAAACCGAAAATCCGGGTACTTTCCATAGGAACACCATTGAATCCATTTTACGCTTCTGCCTAATTTTTCTGTTTTACGTCGATGTGGAGCATGGCCCATAAACTGTAAAATTGCTAGGTTACAGTGATGAACTGTAAAATTGCTAGGTTACAGTGATGAACTGTAAAATTTCTAGGTTACAGTGATGAACTGTAAAATTGCTAGGTTACAGTGATGAACTGTAAAATTTCTAGGTTACAGTGATGAACTGTAAAATTGCTAGGTTACAGTGATGAACTGTAAAACTGCTAGGTTACAGTGATGAACTGTAAAACTGCTAGTTTCACAGTTTATTACTATGCATTTTAGTTTTAAACTGGAACCTATGCTGCCAGTATTATACTGTTAAGTCTTTTACAGTATGAAACAGGTAATTTTTAAACTGTAAAATGGCTCATTTTACAGTAATAAACTATAAAATAGCTAGTTTTACAGTTTATTACTGTGCTTTTGCAGTTTTAAACTGGAAACTTAGCTGCCAATATTATACGGTAAGAACACCAGTTTGTTTTTTGCGGTGTATAATATTTACATATTCATGTATTTTTTAAAAATATTTTAACTCAATTTTTCTCACCACCCTGTGCTGGGACTGTTTTGAAATTTGGAATGCGACGTTAGACTTGATGACAATGCAATATTTAAAATCAAATTAATGATTTGCCTATTATTTATTAGTTTTTTTGCATTGTAACTGATTTCATGCTAGAATGTATGTAAACCTTCAATTGGAAATTCATTGTTGGACAATGCTTTTTTTGAAATGTGCGCGATCATTTCACGCCGCGATTTAAAAATGTTTCTCCAAATGAATCAAAACTCACAGCTTGTTAAATGTTGCCAAAACAAAGTTGTTGAAGTTAAGGGGTTACAGTACCTTTCTAACAAATTTCTTTAATTTAAGTGAAAAAGTTAATTCTTTGAAATATTTGTTTCTGCACTTGTTTAAAAATCAATAATTTATTTTCAAACATCAAAAATTTTGAAAACTTTTTTTGAAAATTTGAAAAATGTAAGAAAATTTCAGTTTTTTTAAAACCCTAAGGCTTTTTTGTTTCTGCACTAATTTCAAAATTTCTTTTTGCGAAATGATCACAAGGAAAACCTCAACAAATCTGTGCATTCATTTTCTTATATTTTGATTAGAAAATTTTTTGTGACCATTTATGTAAAAAAATCTTAGAAAATTTTGTTCTTCGAGGTTTAACAAACCCTAAAAATTTTTGTAATTTATAAAACGCTTATTCCATGCACAGTTTTGTTAAATATATTATCCTGAGTGCAAAAAATATTGCTTTAAAGTGATATCTTTAATAGAAAAAATTCCTTAGCATTTCTAGTAACATAGAAACACTAAAAACTGATCACCGAGAAAAAGCACTTTAAAGTTTGGCTTTTCCATTAGAACACATAGCATGTATGCCCTAAAGTCACTCATAACTTTTTAAATAATTTAGCTAGAACAATGCTGTTTTTTTCTGAGTGTTTTAAATAACTTTTACTTTTGAAATAAGCAATAAAATTTTTTTTGGTCTTTTGGTCATTTTTGAGGTACTGTAACCCCTTAATAATTAAATAGTTGATTTTGAACCACACTAGGCTTTAAACATTACTTAAAAGTTTCATTAAAATGAAATATGATCCATCAAATAAATTCGCAACGCGAGAGCTTAAATTCTCCACTTAATAAGCGGTGATTTAAGAAATAAGCCAAAGAGTTAAAACATTTTTACTTTGAAATGGAGCTCAATAAAGCACCTAATATTTTTTCCACGTTGACTTAAGTTGGAATTGACCTAAGAAACTTTTTTGTATTACTTGCTTAATTATTCAATGGGTCGCAATTTTAAATGTCAGCTCTGATCTAAAAGCATCACGAGACAAATTTATTATTAAATTTTTACATTTAAAAAAGACTTATTTGTTAGTTTTCTCCCAAATATTCCAAGACTGTTAGCAAAAGTGGGGTGTAAGGTTTAGCTTTCAAAGAGTGTTTTGGTCAAGTTCCAAAAGTTCTCTTTTAATGGTGGCTGTTTGACATTTCGAGAATTCAAATCGGATTACTTTTCTTAGTTTTGTTTTTGAGAGCTCTTTAGCGATATTTACGTAGTCAATTTCAGAAGCAGATAAAATAGCATAAACTTCACAGTGCCAGTTTTATAAACTGTTTTCACCGCAGATGAACAACTTACAATGAGCTCATAATTTAAGTAAAACTAATAGAGTCAGCTTTTGGGTAAAACTATTGTTCTATTTTTTTGTTGAACCAGTTTAATTAAAGTTTATTCATTTATCTGAAATAAACTCATTTTGTAATAATATTAAGAGTTAAAATGAATGCTTTTAAATTTCAGAGTTTCTGAATTCTAAAAACGCACTATATTTTTATTGTCATTACTTAGCCGAAGTCAATCTATGCTCCGTTGTAACCTTTAACTTGAAAAACAGCGTAGGAGAACTTCTAGTAAATTTTAATGCTAATGCATCCATAAAAAGGTATCCTGCTGGGATAAAGAGTTTTTCCTGATAGCATCTTAATTTTAAACACTTGTATTTGCAATATGTTTGTCTATTATTACTTACTAGCTGCGTCGTCCGGCTTGGCACGGTCTACATCGAAAATAAAAGTTACGTCAAGTGACATAGGCTCTACAACCTGGACGCATCAGTGGCAGGGTCTACAAATGACGCACAATCCATCCTAAATGTTTTCAATAGGAGAAAGTTCAGGAGAGCCTGATGGCCAAAGAAGCAACCTACACCTTGTAAAGTACATTGGTTAATCCGAGCAGTGTACGGTTGGGCATTATCTTGCTGGTAAAGAGCATATTAAGCAGTCCCTGAAGGTAGGGGAGTGTCACTGGCATAGAGCCTTCAGTACGAGCGACGGGGTTGCTTGGAGTCGTACCTAACTGCAATCTAAACTATGATGTCTTAGTGTTACGCACTGGAGTGTTCCGCAATTGCTGCTGGATTTAACCTGTCCCCTCGTTGATGCCATGCTCCCACGCGATAACTATTGTTGGAGAAACAGACGTGTTATTCATTTGAGAACACTACCTTCCGCCATCCTGTCGTCCACGACACTTTAGTTTTACACCTTTGCAAACGCTGGTATCCATGCCGTATGTTTAATAGCAGCTTTCTTAGCCAAAGCCAGCATTCATTAGACAGGAAATGGTTCTGGAAGACATCGAACATCCAAGGTGTCTTAAACGTTGCTCCAAAAGGGAAGTAGATGGAGCTTGCGGGTAAGCTGACGCTTATCAGCGGACACATCCATCCCAAGACTTGTTTTCTCTGGTTGCACCGTGACCCTTCAAACATGTTAAATTTTTTTCTGTGCCAACCATCTTCACTACAGCCGGTGTACTATGGACCCAGTCAGGTGAGTGTCAGCTGAGAGTTAACGCACGGATCAACCTTCCTTTTTTATCACGATCAATGCGCCTCTCGTAAAGTCGCCCGCATACAGTAACTGATGTTCTTATCCCTTTAACGTCAGGTGTGCCGAATTCGGCACATGCCTCCAGAATCATTTTGTCTCAGTTGCTAAGTGAGTTATTACACAATAGAACATTGTGACGTTTTTGGCACATTCGTATCTGCCGGCAGCAGTAAGTCTTTAAAAATTAGGTAGGTGTGCTTCCTATGGTCTCCCTTGATTGAGATTTGGAAGGAAAAAAATGTTTCCTTAGGGTAAAAAAAAATGTTGTCCAGAAAGGGTTATCGATGGCGACTTGAATGCTATACCACGTGTTCTCTGAGACGAAAACCGGATTTTAACACTGATTTACCTAACAGAAATAACAAGATGAAATGCCCCCGTTCGCTAGGTTTTTTCTCTTTTAACTCATTCAACATGAGCCGAAGTGCTGCCCGTTTCAGATCATCTGCATAACTCACCAAGGTTCGTCCACGGTGATATTTGCATAATTTTCTGGCAATCCCTTCTTGGTGTTGCATTATCAATGTTACGTAGTGTAAGTAATAATCAAAAAAAACATTGTTAGATATTGTTTTGGAAGCATAAATCATTTCTCTTGTCCCCAATTTATCGAAAGATGAGTTCTTAAAATCTGCTCAAGTTTAGGAACTGTTGGCAAATTTTGCGAGCTTTGGTGAGAAATGAAAGGCATCCTTCTATTTTACAGTATGTGCTTATATTTAGCAATTTTTTAACAAACATTTGCAGACTTTAAGAACTTATGACTCAATTACGGAGACATATAATCCAGGAGTCAAAAAAAAAAAAAAAAAAAACTCTTGGTTCTTTTGATTGCTACCTATTTCTTTATTTTTTCATTGTTGCATATTACGTGTCTCCCTGGTGAGAATAACGTTACTTTCTTCGAGTAAAAGAAAGTTTCAGAAATAGTGCAATATCCAATTAATAAACACAGGTATTAAAGTCTGACAGAAAAGAAAAATAAATGCCAAAACTAATCTTTTCAATAACATGAAAGAACGAAAGCAGAAAATCCCCAACCAAGAAAATTTCAAATCACAACATCCGAAAAATCCCCTCGTGTTTACCTAAGTATGCAGAAAATATAAAACTAAGACCTTTTTTTTCTCTTCCCTAAACCCGAGTGGCAGGTAAAAGTTCCAGATGGCGCCACTGGGCTTCGCGGATTCGTTACTCTGACAGGGTAAATGCTGTGAGTTATCGATGGTTTTCGGCGCACTAATAGGTGATAAATTCCATCATCGCAGTAAGCGAAACAATAATATGACGATTGAATCGAGGGAGATGATGAAAGTAAAGGTATTTAATGGATGTGTCAAGATTACAAGATGTAATTTTGATGAAGTGAATTTATTGTAATTGAGATTTATGCCCGCTTGTGGGTTTTCTTTTTCTCACTCTTTTGCTTGTTAAGTAAAATGGAGTAGGTTCTTTGTTACTGCACTTTTCTTTTTTTTTTTCGTGTGGCTTAGGGTAAGCCACTTATTTAGTTATTCATGTCTGTCTTACTTTTCGTTGGCGTGTATCCCTCCTTTTTTCTTCTCTTTCTTGCTTCCAAAACTGGACACAAGGAAAAAGAAAATGCATAAAAAGGAAAATTCGTTTCGAACAAAAAAGATTGCTCTCAATGCAATAAACATAATTAACTTTTAAAACGCAGAAGATTTTAATCTTTTTTCTAACAAAATCGAATTTTTTAGGTGCGTTCTTTTTCACTTACTTTTCATAAACTGAAACGTGGTTCAGGAAAATTGTTTTTAAAAGCTTTTGTACTAAGTAAATTATTCTAGTTTTTGGACTAGCTAAGATCGCCGATTTTGCTCCTTTTGACCTCTTTTTTTTTTTTTGTTCGGTCAGTCACAAACCTTTTTCCTTGCAACTAGAAAAATACTTGCACAAACTTGATTTTGATTTTAAAATTCATGGGAGTTCAGTGTTGTAAAGAACCACTTTGTGAAGTTTCCTGTGATGCCTTACTATTACCGTCGTATAATGACCAAGCCTTTATAAAATTTCAAATTATAGCTGTTGTACTTTTAAGCTTCTACTGAAATTGGTAATGATAGAGCCGGCTTGATTTTCTATCATAAAATTTTTAACCTCTGTTATAATTTAGGACTTCATTATCCAAAAAAAAAAAAGACCAGTGTCGCAAAATTCTCAATATAACACCACCTCCTCAAACGTGATAGAAACATTTTAACCAGATTGAACAAACTATTTGGAGCTAAAAAATTTAGTCCGCGCTTAAAAAATTAAAAATAAGAAAGATACAGAAAAATCAAATGACAAATGGAAGTGGCAATTTTAGTTTGCAGCAAATGCTTTTCGTACCATGATACCCAATGAACAATGCGATACTTTACAAACGCCGTCCTGCTGCATACAATTTTATCATCTGCAAGCTTAAATCTCCACTACGTGTGGGACCAGACCCAACGTGATTTGTAATTACAAAATTGTAAGTTGTGTGACCGTTGGATCGTAAACGCCCTGCTTACTAATGCAAACAAAATGATATTTTACAAAGTCAAATGTGGTAAGCCAAACTCAAATCAATTTATGGCCATAATGTTCATGATTGCTGCGCAGGAATTCTAAGCTGTTTTGGAAATTGGCATATAGTTTCTGGTTTTCCATTCATTTAGCTCTAACCACCGACCTGTAAAGAGTAGGCCAAGCGTCGTGGTCAGAAGATATAAAGCAAAACCCACAGAGCGCCTGGAGAAAAGGCAACGCACCCTATCATGTGGTTGATATTCAGATCATCAACGATTACTAACCGTTTATGAAGATTTACCTCACAAACCATAGAAGACTTGACAGAACTGCACGGACAAGAAATGAGTTGGACGTGTTTTAAAAAATCAGAATCTTACAGGACCAGTAATCTTTTATTATCGTTTGAAGTGTATTCCTCTTTTAATTCCAATTCTGAAAACTCATAAAAAAATATTAAAAAAAAGAAAAATACAACGTTGATTGTTTGATCCTAATGACTTTTTATGACACAATGAATGCAATGTAAATGTTACTGTTTGTTGCTTGTAAAAGTGAACAATGTTTGTAATACATTATCGTAGATAAATAATAGGTATTAAATAATAATAAATAAGCAAGTTATGTGCAAGACTGGATTTTTAAATAAAAAATATTGCTAGAATATTATATTAAAAATACCATTAAAATACATACATAATTAAGATCAATATGAAACATGTTTTTAGAGCTAAAATTAACTAACTTGAATTTTTCAAGCCGTCTCATTTTCATTTACTTCTTTTCCGTTTTGTTGAAAATTTAAGTTGTAGTAAAATATTATTTACATAAATCTTCTTATTCTCTAAAAAACATTCTTTCTCGAAACATTTAAATTGCTATTAAATAGTTGCAGTATTATCCCTACGTTATGATGTAGGAGTAAATTACTGAGGATCTGAAAACGTACACACCACTGCGGAAAAACATTCTTTTAAACGCACAACAGCATATACGGTCCGGCAAATCTCACTAACTACACACTACACTTACAGTAGTCAGGCAACTACATATTCGCGTGACAGTTGACAGAGAGCTACCAAAGCAAAAACAAGAAGATTGGTGCATAGTCACCTACTTATAGTCTGACACTGATGAGTTGACTTCCTAATGGTTGATGCATGAACCATTCCATTTCATGAAAAGGAGATGTGGTTCGAGTTTCCGATTAATTTTAATGGGAATGTCAGCATCTTTCCTCTGCCAATCCCAACAAAAAATGAGCTTGTCCAAGGGCTAGTCTCTTTTACCACAGTAACTCACTCTTTGTTTTTGGACAGTTTCTAAACTTCAAATTGAGAAATGCAAACTTAAGGGGCTGAAAAAACATGCACTTCATTTTGATGTTTTTCCATGCCTCGAAACAGATAGAAACTTAGCTCTTTTCTATAGGTTACGCGGTTAATGCATCAAAATGTCGACGAGATGATACAGGTTTGTGTTTTTTTTCCTTCTTTTATTTTGTTATTTGTTTGAACAGCGAATAATTTTGTAGTATTTGCTCGAGGTAGCAATTTTTGAAGGGAGGTAAAAGTTCAACACACCAGCTTCTAAAACCGAAATGAAAAAGTTATAAATAAAAGCCGAAATATTCTCAAAGCTTTAAAAAAATCAATAATTTAAAAGGAAATTTTTTTTTTCAAACTCAAAAAATAAAATTGACAGAAAAAACGGAGAATCAACCGCTCTAGCCACAGATGCATTCCTAAATAATTCAGACAAAAGCTTCTCGTTCAATCTTCATTTCCAAGAAAATAACAATCTGAATGCTTTCAGTCTTTTATACACATTTAATGTAGATTTAATGCCTCTTTCTAACTTATTTACATTTAACTTTCCTCGTCTCTGCTTGGCTTGTTTGAAGTGGAAAATATTTTTGCTCTTGGAAAAACTGCTCCATAAATTCAACCAGTTTCTCTAATAGGTTTTCATTTTTTATTTTTAGAATGGATTTCTTGAGAGAAATATTCAAAGGAAAAATGGTTCCGTTTTTAAGCTTTAAAGGGTCATTCCACTTTGGACATTTTATTTATATATGTTTTTTTCTTGCCTATAAGAGGAGCAATGAACCTTTTACGAATTGTATATTAGATTCTGAATATTACATAAACATGTTTTTGAATCGCTGTCGCAAAAAATATATATTTATAGTTAGATACGGTTAAGTAATATTTTCAGTTAGCAGTTGGTACAAATAGCCACAGCTTGCAAAAAATATCAATTTATAAATATTACTTAAGTATGAGTAAATGGCAGCGTAAGGATCAACTTAGGTACTTTAAACTATGTGGAATCGTTTTATTAATGTTTGTGGCTTGTCAAATATGTTTCAAAGCTTTGAATGTGGAAAAAATTACTTGATACAAAAGAAATCACAGCTGACGCTAATCCCATGCGTATAATATTCCTCTGGCGTTTTTCTCCGTTACTACGCAAAATCCTTCTTCTAGTCCAAGAGCTCTAGCAGCATTTTCGAAAAATAATTTTGAAACATCTGGCTCTTAAACCCATTAATGCCTAGCGTCCCTTTTTAGGGACGGTCCAAAAAATGGTCTGAATTTCCCCAAAATGAACATTTCAACCAAATAATAGTGTTCAAATGGTACCTAGGTATTGTTTCGATTAATTATTAACAGATTGCAGCACATAACTATTGTAAAGTGTGTTCTGTAGCAGTTTTAATATGATCTTTATCAAAAATGACATCGTTCACAATCTCAAGAAAAAAAGCCAAGTTTTCAAAGTTATTCTCAGCTTCCCAGTTTATGTTAATTGCTTATTTTATTTCTTCTTATAAAATGTCTATTTAAATATTATATCGTAGTCAGAAAAAATGTTAGTAAAAAAAGTATATACCCTCTGGGGTCTATCGTAACTTTTAAGGGACGATTTTTCTTTCCTTAATAAAACAATTATTTTTTACATATTTTTTTTAATTATTTTTCCTGTCCATTTAACACTGTTTGTAACCAGTATACAAAATATCTTTGGGGAAAAAAAGTCAGGCATTAATGGGTTAATATATCTTTCCCTATGCTCATCTAAGCGTAGGGAAATCTGGGGCCGGGGTATATTGGGTATCTGGGGCCGAGAGTGGATGTGTGTGTGTGTTTTTTTTTACTGCGCATCACATTTTTACTGGTAAAAACTGATTTTTTTAACGAGTTTTTGGGGGCAATTAGAAGCTTAAGCCTGTTGTAAGTATCTCCATGTAATATATCAATAGAAAGCTCTATTTTTTGCTTTTGCAATGGTTTTCGAATTTTTATTCTACTATTATTAGAAAAAAAAAATTGCAGTCGTTTACTCGTAAAAACTGTTGGGTTTTTTAACAGCTCGTTGGATCTTACAATTTTAAAAGTAGAAATCTAAAAATTGGCAGATTGCTTAGTTTGTCATAGATATCCTTCACAACAAATTTTGTTCAATCGGAAATGATGAGGTCAAAAACATTTTTTTTCATGATAGATTTGACCTAGATTTGCCCTAAAATAACTTAAAAATCACTGTTTTTTCTGTAAAAGTATGATGCATACTAGAAAACGCAACCACTCCCGGCCGCCAGACACCCCACATGCTGCTTAGAAGAGCAAAATTGAAAGATATATTTAAGAGCCAGACGTCTTAAAATTGTTATTTTTTCGACGTTGCTAGCACTCTTGGGCTATTATTTCTTTATCCAAATCCATGATGCACCCCTCATTTCAAAGCTTATCGGGCCGGTTACTGACGAAAAATAGACCCACGGTCTATAAATTGTTTTTCTTTTTCCATCAAAAAACGTTTTCTTTCTGTTTTTTCCTTTTACTGACAAATAACTTTAATAAATATCCCCCGAAAATCGAGACGCAATGACGTGTTTAGGGAAGCATCATGGAAGTGGTTGGTAATGCTTATATTGGGTAGGTTATGAGTTCAAACCCAGACTGAAAAGTATTTTAATACGTTTTTTCTTTAGCAGAATTCTAATCCAACTTTCCATTATATTACACATCACATTTCTCAAAGGTGGTTTTTTTTTTGGTACACCATAATTATAGTATCTGGCTTCAAAAGTAGGATTTCATTTTTAAAAAAGCACCCCAAAATAATCAAGCAGCTTACAATTTTGCAGTTATTCAAAAGTTACTTAAAGAATGGGTTTTAACCTAATAATGCCTAGCATTCCTTTTTAGGGACGGTCCAAAGAAAGGGTCTGAATTTCCCCCAAATGAACATTTCAACCAAATAATAGTGTTCAATTAGTACCTTGGTATTGTTTCAATTCGTTATTAACACATTGCAGCACATAACCATTGTAAAGTGTGTTCCGTAGCAGTTTTATATGATCTTTATCAAAAATGACATCGTTCACAATCTCAAGAAAAAAAGCTAAGTTTTCAAAGTTATTCCCTGCTTCCCAGTTTATGTTAATTGCTGATTTTATTTCTTCTGATAAAATGTCTTTTTAAATATTACATTGTAGGCAGAAAAAAAATTTAGTAAAAAAAGTATGTACCCTCTGGGGTCTATCGTAACTTTTAAGGGACGATTTTTCTTTCCTTAATAAAAAAAATTATTTTTTACACAATAATTTTTTTATTATTGTTCCTGTCCATTAAACACTGTTTGTAACCAGTATACAAAATATCTTTGCAAAAAAAAAAAAAAAAAAGAATGTCAGGAATTAATGGGTTAAATGCTTCACGGGTCAGCTAGTCTTACTGAAAAGCTTTTGCGTAAGGCACTAACTTAGTTTTGGGGAAAAAGACAAAAATAGAAGAAAGCCAAACAATCGCAACAATGGTCTTTTTTTTTTTCGCTTTTTAAATTTTACTTTTGCATTACCAAATTTGATTTTACCTTTTGCATTTAAAATAGAAATTAACCATAACAAAGGCACATTGTGCAAGATGTAAAAGAGGAAAAAAAGTGTAATAACTAATTTAAATGCAAAAAAAATGAAACTATTCAAAAGGAATGGAAAATGTAGTTCACTTTAGCATCATAAACGTTCGAAGCCACGAAACTGTGCAATATAATGAATTTTCTCTATTCCTACGGCTGACTTGCAAATTGAATCCATAGTACTGACAACATCTTGGCGACTGGTATGAATAGATCAAAGGAAAGTGTTGAACTACAGATCCTTCTCGAAATATCAATTTATTCAAAATGAAAATTCTAAGGGGAAATAGTTATAGAACTTTGTCAAAACAAATCTGTATGATAATCATTTTGTTCGATGGAAGTATGGATAGTAAAATGAATGAATAGATCTTCAGAGATCTCAAACTTTGAATATATGAAGCTTTTAAATATATTTTCTGAATTGTTATTATTTTTAATTTTACTGAAATCATATTTCTCGTTTTAATATCGAATTATAATGTTCATCATAGCTTAAAAGAAATTCTATCAGTCAATTTATTCTGATTTAAAAACCGTTTTATATTTAAATTTTTTTTCTTGTCGAGTTTCTTTTTGAATTACTTAGATTTAAAAAAAAATGTTTAAAGTGTAATCATTAAATAGCATAAAGGAATCAATATTGAAGTTTAGAACTAATATGTCTAAAAACAAGAATAAATTAAAAATTCGAAAAGTTTTTTTTGAAAAATTAAATGAAATAATTTAAATGTTTTCATTTTTTAAAATTATTTTTATGAGAGGGAAAGATGTAGTCTGTTGGTTTGTTTGTCTAAATTAAACTTTTTAAAGGTTTCTTTGCGGGAAAAGCACATTCTATTCGAAATCTCTTTACTAAAGCACCCCATTCTTTTACCTTCTGTACTTTCATCTGAAAAGCATTTTGTTAAATATTTAAGTTTTGAAAACGTAATATGAATATCTGCCGAAAAAGGAATGCAGTTAGTGTTTGTTGTTGTAGTTGAATTTCCGTTATGGCGTTAACTTGACGTATGATATGTATTTTGCTGTTACTAATAGTGCTAACAAAAGAACTTGAGAGGCTACCACAATTATTATGTTCATTTTTAATGCTTCGTAGTTTCGGTGTTTATAATGGTTGAATATTACGAAGCAGAAACTTTAATTGCTGTTAAATAATGTAAAGAAGGAGAGGAAAAAGCCTTATTAAATCTGTGTAACTGTTTTTTTCCTTTTTTAAAAGGGAAATTTGGAAACTTTCAAATGATGAAAACTTTAAACTCTTGATTTTATTTTAATTATTTATTCATTTGTTTGTGTCTCCCCAGTCTAGCTTTTTTCCCCACAATAACAGAAAATAAAAAACGGAAAGATACTTTAAGTGGGAGGAAAGAACCTAGTAAAATCTGAGGGTAAACTGCCTTTTTTTAATAGAGAAATTAAAAAAATTCCAAAACAAAATTTTGAACTTTTGTTTGTTCCCAAATTTCACTTTTTTTCACCCCAAAACAGGAAGTCAAAAACTTAGAGATAACTTAATCAGGAAATTTTACAAGCAAATGAGGTCAGATCGAGAAATGAACAACTTCAGTAAAGCAATTAAGAAAAATCCAATCACAATATTGACATATTGTCAATCCTCCAATTAATCTCAAAAGATAGTTATTTTCAGAAAATTCAACGGTTTGATCTTATTTCTCACTAGCGGTACCCGCACGGCTTTGCCCGTGGTATAAACTTAAAGATTCATTTTTAAAAAATTGATATAGCAGAAAAAATACTCTATTTTAGTGATAATTCAACTATAATTCTTTCAAAGAATGATATAAAAATTTGGCATGGACCGCACACTACTTCCTTTTACGTGTAAATTTCTTAGTAGATGCCTTAAGTGCTAAAATAGTGCTTGGAGTGAGCAAGATAACAATTCAAACATTTACATCCTTAGTTTGCCACGAAACAATGCAAAAAAAATGTTTTACAATGATTAATCTCCTAAATATCGCCGATTTTAACATCATTCAGTGGATTTTTCGCAAAATATCGCCAATAGCGCCAAATTGAACCCAAATAAAGAAAATAAATTTTTTCGCCAAATTTGTCGCCAACTTGGCGATATGTCGCCAAATTGGCGTCAAACACTTGGCGACTAAAAGCTTGGCGATATTTCGCCAAGTGGTCGCGCCAATTCATATCATATATTTTTGTCTGCATTGAAACTAACACTGATTTACCCCATAACAGGGGGTAAAAACCCCCTTGGGGAAATTTGAATGCAACCTCAAGGGGAGGTGCACGAAAATAAGCCAAAAGAGAAAATAAGAACAATTTTGCTGCTCACAGAAACCAACAGAAATCTTACCAAAGTTTAAAAGAAGAAGAAAGTTTTTTTTCCTAACTTCAAAAACAAAATAATAGAAATTTCGTGCATTATTCTTCACCACGATAATAAAAACAATAAACATCGACAAACATCAACCAGCAAATGATAAATTAAAAGCCAAACTCGTTCACTCAAGCCATTTACTGCAATTTATATTGAAATAAAAAAAAGGAAATAAAACATGTTTTGCCAGACGATAAATTTAGAATGGTTTACTATCATGTTGTTTCTTTTTTGACCTCATTTTGGTTAAACAATGTTTCCCTCTTCTACACAACTCGTCAGATCGCTAAAATATCTCTATACTCACAAAAATGGCACGCGTGAGTTTCTTCCTTCTCTACCTATTTTAAAGAAAGGACTCGATTTCTCATTTGATTGACAGGTGCCATCTTATCACGATTTTATTATATTTCATATGACTAATTTTAATAAGGCTTGGAGTTTGGATTGCTACAAAAACAAATACATTTTAAAAATTATTAAGGGAAAAAGAACGAAACAAATGAACGAAATATAAACGTAATCATGGTAACAACATGAAAAGTTGATTTCCGTTGATAAAATAATTCATTTCATCTCTCTTTTCAAACAAATTTTATTCTCGAGCTGAACCATTTTAGAATCGTTTGGCTTGCTTTGCTGCAGGTAAGCCTTGAATTTCCGGGATTCTAAGAGCAATTATTACAGCTCTTCTAATCCTCGTAGAAACTTCAAACTGGCATCATTTTGTGCAGAAAATTTCAAGCTTTCGAATGACATAAGACTTGAAAATGTGTAGGAAATATTTCTTCCCTATGTTATCGAATTTCCGCTAAGAATTCGAATAGAAAAAGAACAAAATGGAATTTTCGAAAAATCGCTTCGAGGTGCAAAACTACATGCTACAAACTAATTTTGTGCCAAGTGGCATGAAAATCGACAGAACGGTTTTGGCGCTACGCGCGTAACAGACAGACAGACAGAAAGAAAGAAAGAAAGACAAACCTTCAGCTTTATTATTAGTAGAGAAAACTCCCGATATCCTTGTCTCTCTCCATCAATCAAGAAGAACAATCTTCAACAAACTAAAAATAATAATATTTACGCATAAAAGCATATTTTTTCCGGACCCTTATCAATATAATCAAAAAGAACAATCGTCAGCAAATTCAAAAAATAATAACAACACATAAATGTATATTTTTTCTGGACACTTATCAATTCTCCCAATAAGTGCAATCACCAACAGATTAAAAAAAATAATAATAACAGATAAAAACATATTTTTTCTGAACAAGATTAAAAAAAATAATAATAACAGATAAAAACATATTTTTTCTGAACACTCATCAATAAAATTCTGATTGAGACTGATAAATAAAACCGCTTCATAATGAATTCAAATTTCTCCGGGATGGGGTGGAAAAAGGGGGACGGGGGAAACGATGCTCGCATGAACTTTTCGTTTCCATCCGTCCTGAGGCCAACTACGGCGCATCCCTTTCTACACATAACATCATCTTCCCGCACATTGCTCCAGTTTCGGGAGGAAAAAGTTGGGGCCAGAAAAACAAATTTATCGCTCTTTCGGTGATGTTTTTGAAATTTTTTTATGGAATGGATAAACGTGTCTTTTAGTTTTGTTTGATTTTTTAAGGGAACTCTGGGCAGTATTCTGGGTTCTTAAGGCTCAGCTTTCCTGTTGAAATTTTCAAAACTATCCCCCCCCCCAAAAAAAAAAATGCTTTCTGACACTTTTTGTTGTAATAATTGTTATTGCTATTTTAGTTTGAATTTTCTCTTTTAGCCATTCTTGAATATTTGTTTTCATCAACTATTTAATCCATTTTACGTTTCTGCTTTTTTTTTCTGCTTTACACCAATGTGGATCAGGGCCCTTAGTGTTTTATTTGCAGTGTTTATTTATTTATTTTTTGGTATGTAGTTATTGCAAACATTTACAGGGAGAGCAAATGACTGAATGTGAAAAGATTAAAGAGAGAGAGAGAGAGAGAAAAAATGACGTTTGAAAGTAATGACAGCCAGCAGTGCTAAACATTTGTTGCTATGAGCGAAGAGAAAAAAAGGAATTAATGTTTTCGAATAGTAATGAATTATTAATTTTAAACAAATACATTTAGACGAGATGGCCAGTGATTAGCCAACATCGCCAACCCACCTTTAAATCATTATTAAGTACAAGATAAAATAATAAACGCATCAAATCTGTATATGTTCAACTTCGTAATTTCTCAAAAGGTGTTTGACAAGTTGACAGCGGGAGTTTAAAACCCAATTATACTCTAATTTACAGAAAAAGAAAATTTTTTTTGTTACATAGTAAAAAATATCTGATGGTTGTGTAAAATGATGCACTAAACTCAAATATGTAAACTGCACAGTTTTTGGCACATTCAACTGAAGTTTGAAAGAAATACTCGTATTCAAGTACATGGTTAATACTGAAACACTGATCAAAAACTTAGCTATTGCTCATTAGGATGGGCCGAAAAATACTTTTCTTTTGTTTCAATTTTAATGATGGGCAATTCCGAAAAGATGCCACTGTTGAAGGAGAATGCACACAAAAAATGAGAAATTTTGGACATTCTTTTGGCTGGAGGAAATGCGTTTAAGTTTGGACAAAATGGCGTTTTTTAATGTCTTCAGCGAAATTGAAAAAAAAAAAAAAAAAAAAAAAAGCATTTCTTTTTAATTCTTGAAAATGAGTAGTGTGGAAAAGGTGCCATAGGGGCTCTAGATTCCTGTAAAAAATCTGAGATGAGTAGTATTATTCGATATTTTGCCACAACTGCGTGGAAATTTTGCTAATTGCCGTTTAAAAAAAAAGTTTTTAATACATTTAGTCAAAACATCAAAATACCATTTCAGTTATATGTTTATAAGAAGTAATTAAATAGGTTATCACATATGGTGCATTTTAAGATACTTGGTGTGCAAGAAATCAACTACTTATTGCTTATAAATTTTAAATTTGAAGTATGCCATTAGAAAACCAAGGTGAAAAATCCCAACAAGCCCATAACTCACCAGAGAAGGGGTGGATGTACGAAATTTTAGCTCTCCCTCTCAACAGAATTTTTTATCTACCCTGTTTTAGGCAATAAAAGCCTTTTCGAGTTACATTGCGGTAGAATAAGTATTCTTTTCTTTAAATTTTTAATTTGCATTTTACAAAGCTTTTATACGTATACTTTTTTAAAGAAGCTTATTAGTGTTTTGATCACCGTATAATGCAAATTGTTAAAAGAAGATCAAACATAATTTTTTATACAGTTGAATATTAAGGTTACAATCTATAAACACCTCTTTATGCTAATGTTGTACTTTATAATTAAGTAAATTGATTTTTCGGTACATTTTTGCCGGGGAAAAAACATAAAAACAACTTTATACTCTTTGAAAATGAGTTCTTTATAAACTCGAAACATATATCTTTCACAGTGTGTATGGATGACTTTAGTTACCTTATGATGAATTGGGGTTCATAAAAATCATAACTCTTTCTCAGAAAACAATGGTCCGATAAACGATATCGTTCGAATAAGTACGCCACAATCGTTATTGAATCAGGAGGTAGAAAATAGTATAACATAATATGTCAATACAATTATGCCTGCGCCATTATCGGATTTTTGACTTACGCCATTCTGGCTCTGAGGTACAGATATACAGTGAACTCTCACTTATGCGCCGGCCCAAGGGACCAACAGAAAAAGGCGCATAAGTGAGAGAGACGCATAAGTGAACAAGCCTATTTAAAGGACTAAAACGCAACATAGGTTCTAATGAGAGAATGAATAAGAATGTTTCTATGGAAAAGGGACATATTGCTACGGTTTGGCAATAACTGTAACGTAACTACAGTGATAAAGAGAAAAATATAAATTAAAGTGTACCTATTCACAACCTGTTCCCTTTAAAACGATGCATAATAGTTAATTGTCCCTCTCCGTTCTCTAAGTTCATGCGGAAAAAATGCCATCTGTGAGCAGCAAAAAGGCAAACGATTAAAGAGGAAAGTGAAGAAACATGCTTATTTTTTAAAGAAAATGAATTTTATCTTTCACATTTTAAGAAAACGTCGTTGCATAAGTGAAATATTTATCTTTTGATCGATGCATAAACGAATGAAATTATCATTATTTTACTATGGAATGTGCTGGGACCATTGAAAATCGTCGTATAAGTGAAAAAGGCGCATAAATGAGGCGGTGTATAAGTGAGAGTTCACTGTATGAGCCGGCAATATGTTCCGATGTGTAGAAAGCACAATTCAGAGAAGAGCTCAACCCTCGAATGAGAAAATTCTGGTTGTGCAGTTATAGCTCAGTAGTTATACATACATACAAATAGAGAAATTGCTTTGATGTAGTATTGTCAATTGGTATTAGACTTAAGATATTTGAATTCCGAAAAGGCCCATAGCAACTCGTAAGTGTTAGAATGAATCGCCCAGCTCCTCTTTCACTTCTTTCTTTTTTTTTCTGAAGTAATTTCCTTTGAAATAGGAAATGGAACGGAGAGAAAATAGAACTGAAAAGGAGTAGGATGTGCGAGAAAAGCAAAGAAGAATGAGCGGACTTCTTGAAGTTCTATAAGTGCAGAGGGTGTGATGGAAAGAAATCTAGAAATGAGATCAGAGAACTTTTGCACCGAGGGAGAGGATCTACGGAAGAGAAAGAATTTAAAGGAGAGATGCTATTACAGATGGGATTTGGAGTGCACTTCCCATGGAGGAGAAAAAAAAAATATTTGCATCTTTTCTCTATCGTGCACAAATGCAGACGAAATTCATGGCTTGTGTGGGATTCATGGCAATTAATAGTGGTTGTACAAGGTGATGGAAATCTAGTGAAGTAGAACTTGATGAAAGGTATAAATTACGGTTCCATATTTGAAACTATGTTAACTACACTGCAAAAAGTGAGCTGTTGTTTTTGCAATATAATACTGGCAGCCGAGGTTTCAATTAAAACCGTAAAATTCACAGTAATCAACTGTCAAACTAGCAATTTCAGTTTCTTACTGTAAAGTTCGAAATTTTACAGTTTATTGCTGTGAAATTTGGCTTTATTATGCCGTAAAAGCAACAGTATAATACTCGCAGCAGAGGTTCCAGTTTAAAACTGTAAAATGCACGGCAATAAACTGAAAAATTAGCAGAGATAAACTGCAAAATTTTTGCAGTTTAGTACTGTAAAATGAGCTATTTTTAGTTTATTACCATGAAATTAGCTGTATTATACTGTAAAAACAACATTCATTATTTACAGTGTGCAAATGTGGATTCAGGACCGTCATTTCAAATTTTTCCAGGGGAGGGGGGCAAAGGGTGTATACTCAATGTAAATTTGCCAAAAAAGGGCAAAAACCACGCCTACTTACTTTAAAATACTTTGATTTTCCAAAGTCAGAGGGGGCAATTGCTATTTATTTTCTGGCTATACCGCGAGAGTGCGGATGGTACAAAATTTCACTTTATGTTGATAAAACCTGTGCAAATACACACCATTATACAGTAAAATTAAGTACCATTCTTTGTAGCTAGTAGAGTTGTACGGCAAGTAGGAGCAAGGAGTACATGCAAATAATCACTTTTCCTGAGTTTTCTATTACCAGAATGAACTTGAAGTATCCTTAAAAACAACTTCATGCAAATATTTTAATCTTCACTGGCCGCCCACCCATATATTTTTGGTTCACATTAAAATAGGCAGTCTTAATGCACTTGGAATAAAAATGATTGTAGGAGAATTGCAATCTTTTTTTTTTCTTTCTTTTTTTTTTTTTTTTTTTTGAGCAATGACGAGTTTTCTGTTTGGACCTGAATTTCTTGCTAGGTGGTTCTTCTTCCAAATTGGCACTATACCAATGTCTCGCGTCCTGGTGCTCCATATCCTCGGATTTGCTTCTTTGCCATGCAGGACATGGTGGGAAAGAAGCATACTCCCACAACCTTATACGTCTACACACACAAGTACCTATCACAATTCTTCATTGCAAAGAACATAGTTTTTATTCGAGATGTCAAAATTCAAATTTTCTTTATTTCTTTCTTTTTTTTGGTGTGTGTGTGCAGATCCTGTTTTGGAAAAAAAACCCATTCAGTTATCTCCAAGAAAATATTTGTTCAAAACATTCATGCAGCTTTAACTATAATCTGACCGAAATGCCTAAGGCCAAAAACACACGACAGTATATTTTCCGCTGTTACGACAAACTTCATTTTTATTTGATCAAAAAAAGCAAATGCTTCCTTTAACTTTTTCTTTTACTCAAAATAAACACAATAGAATGTTTTATTGTTTTCAATCGAGTAATGCTCCTTTTGAGTATAAAGTCACATTTTTCACATCATACAAATATGAAACATCGCTTTAAAATCGAAAAATAATGTTTGATTCTAAAAATAGCTGAGAAGAGAAAATGTCTCCGAAAACAAGTGTTTTTAACATGACTGTCATAAAAGGTATCGACAGAGAGATAAAATTCAACGGCAGTGATATCTTTCAATGCCTGATCTTACTATTTTTACGTATAAATTTTGCATCTTTTCGAGTGCAATGGTTATTTTTCTTCTTTAATCTCCATTTCTAAAAACATCTAATTTTTTTTACTGTTCTACTTCAATTCCGTAACCTTAACAACATTTATATTTCTTTCTCGAATGCGGTGCTTTAGTTGGAGGTTTGCGATTTTTGCGCCACGTGGTAGCGCCAAATCATATCACTTAATCTGCATTGAAATTAATACTGATTTACCCCCAAAAAGGGGTAAAAGACCCCCTTGGGAACATTCAACTGCAACCACGAGGAGAGGTGCACAACTAGACACTCCTTAGAGACTACATACCAAACCAGAAGCTTCTGCGACGTACAGTTTTTGAGTTATACGCACATACATACGTACATACAGACGTCACGAGAGAACTCGTCGTAATTAACTCGAGGATCACCGAAAAAGATTTTTTGGCTATAAGCTAATAGGTCGAAAAAACGATTGAACATTCATTTGGGTGTGAGTAAAATCAAAATTTAGACAGAAATTTGAGTGAAATTTTTTTTCATGATCACAATACTTAAGTAATAAAAATGAAGAAACAACCAAGAATTTAAGAGACGTAGATTTGGCAACGCAATAAAACGATAATAACTTGAATGAGAAAGATAAGTTCGAACACTGTACTTCAAATGCCTGTACCTTTTTTTTGTTCTGTTAGGGATAGAAGCATAGATCGTCGACTGAAAGTCGAGATAAATCCGGGACTAAAAATATTGCTCTATCGAAAGGTGTAAAAAAGAAAACTGTGAAACAATTATGGTTTTGATGAGGAAATTAGTACCTGAAATCGAGGAAAGCAGTGAAAAAATTAAGTTTCAAGCGCGAATAACTCGCGCTGTATTTAAGATAAGGAATTGGAACAAATTGCATCGAATGCAAAAAAAATTGCTGTTTTCAACGTCATATAACAATAATATGTGCAAATAGTTTTTAACCCTAATATTCTCCGATACATGTGAAAATAGACTTGAATTGGAATAAAAAAAAGAACTGCTGAACAAATTTTCTTCGAACTGGTGTTTAAATCTTTCCAGAGAGAAAAGGAACAAACGCTGAAATTTTTGGCAAAATTGGCTGGGTAGTCCTCGACCTCAAACATACAGACATTTCTTGAGACTTCATATTATACTTTGTAGATCATTACACCTTCAATGGATTTCCATATGTATTTGTGTCTTCATAATTAGCTTTTACTACTCTTTCCCTTTAACTATCTTTTTATCTGTTTTTATTAATTAATTTATTTACAAATATATTTATACACCTATTATTTTATTTTTTATATGCGTTCTTAGTATCTATTTTACATATTTTTATGTTTATACATCTCTTGATATGGCAACTATATTTATGTATTTACTCATATTTCAATACGCCACTTTAATTGCACTGGTAAACAAGGTTTCTGTTCCTCATTGAGTAAGTGGTAAGTTTTATGTTTTAGGGGATGCTGAAAAAGAATATAACGATAAAAAACTTCCATCACTCACAGATTTTTGAATTACAAAGATTAAAACTATTATAAAACACCAAAAATATATATTGTTTGGAAAGTTGTAGAAGAATGAAAAATATTTTTGATGAAAAAAAAATTGATACTCATTAAAAAAATCCTAAATTTTATACTGTATAAAGCTGTAAATGCCAGAACTAAGAATGCTCTCTTATAGGCTCTTTCACAAACTTTTCAGACTTCTAACTCTCCCAACAGTAATTACAGAACATATTAGGAGTCCACTGTAATTAATATCGCGCTTTCATTGCAGAAGTGTCCTGGTGGAAGCGCTCCCCATGATTGTCGCTGAAATCTCCCATACTTTCAAGGGAAAATTTAAATGAGATGCAAAACAATTAATTTTCAATGTCATTAAATGTTATATTGTAACTTTTTTTCATGTGTTAAGTTGCTTTTTCATACGACTTTTATTATTTCCGTCAAGTGATCAATGACGTCATGAAGAGGAGGTGTGATGCAGCTTCTGTTGATCCAAGGATCTGAACACCGTGAAGGTAGAAGTCTGTCTTGGCTCTTCTGTACGCTGGCAAAGAGCCTGGCTCTTCATTCGCCCTCAGACAGATCATCGAAAAGTGCAATTTCTAGATTAGCAAGCGGCCACACGAAGAGTCTCTCATTCATTGAGGGCAGGAAAATCTTCGACGTCTGCTCTAAATGCAAAACCCAGCAGGCTTCTCCAGAGCACATACTGGACTGTCTAGGACTTAGCAAAGAAGATATCTTTAAATCACCTCTTCTTGTCCTCGATTTCCTCCGGGTCAATGGTCTGATGGACCTTGACTGACTTCGTCAGACATTTGGAGGATTAGTCTCAACTCAACTCAACTCATTATTTCCTTAGAATTGTCACAACATTTAAAAAATCAATCCACGTTTTTTTTTCCTAAATTACTTAAACTAGCTTCAAAACTTAGGTCTTTCATGAACTTTCTCATTTGTGGGCCAATCAAAATACCCTCCTCATTTTTGCATGAGTGTGGGAACTGTTCCTTCAAATATTAGAAGCCACGCCCTTCCTTATGTCCTCTGCTTTAATAAAATTCTTTATCAATCCCAACCCAACTTTATCTTCAAAGGTAGGATAACATATGAAGTGCCAGGGGGGAAAAGATGAAAGTCACTTTTTCGTCAATTTTAAGATATTAGCGCTATCTAGGAGCTATAAAGGATTAATACCATCTGGCAGAACAACAAGAGGGAAAAAAGATGAGAATTGACCGAAATGGGCATGAAAACTCTATTAACTACAAAGGGAGTTACGAGAAATTAAACTTTGATCTTCGTTTTTCTCGAAATCGATTTTTGGTCACTTTCATCTTTGTTCCCCCTGGCTCTTCATATATTTTTTTTTATTTTTAGAGAAACGTTTGATATTTTCTTCACAAGCAATATAGTGTTTGCTCTCTGGCCATTTCTTTGTGATATAATGCTAATATTTTGACCTGCTGTCCCTCTCGCACAGAAAATAGCGCTATTAATTTGTATAACCAAGTTGCAGACTTAAAAATCCGCACATATGCTCTAATTATGATGTGAACAGTTAATTTCATGAAGTAATTTAATCATACTTTCGTAAGATTCTTTCATTATGCGAGAATAAGCTATTTGATACGATAGCATGGCATTTCTATTGTGGAATAACTGCCTTCCAGCTAGTTTTCGAAAATCGATGAAAAATAGCTATTCATCGATATGGCACGTATATGAATAATTTAAAACAGTTTTGTTTCTACTCCCTTTTTACATATTTTGCAGCTGTAGTAAATAAAATATGTTTATGGATCAGATGCATCTAAAAGAAAAATGCAGTAAACATAACTTCTATGCGATAGCCTACATAATCCAAAACGCATAAATGAAATTTCTTAAAATTGGAGGTTGATAGAAAATATTTGCTAGGATATTCTTTTTCATCACCTTGAAATCTGTAAGAAATACCCAAAGAACATAGACGAGCAGAAATTTCGTTAAAATTTGTTTTTCAGTGTTATTAGTCTCACTTTGAGCCTTCTGTTAATTTATCTCTGTAACAAGATTTTTTTTGCTTTTTAGCTCTCTATTTATTGAGATTTCTGTCCTCACTTTACTTTTTGCAACACCTTTTACTTTATTTTCTTACCAAATGATTTATTTATTTTTACATATCTCCCTGCTCTCTATTTTCTAACTTTTCATCTACTTTCTTACATGTCAGAAGCCCTTACGTTCACAAATTGATAATTATTCGAAACCTTGATTATTATGTCGTTTTATAAATCTTCCTAATTTATATCCACCATAATTTATCTCTTTATTCATCTTTCTGCTCATGTATTGGACAATATTTCCACTACTATATCGGTCTAGCCATTCATCTTTTCGTATCTCTGTTCACCTCTGTAATTTTATCTCTCTAAATATATCTTTATGCAAGCGTAATTTTGCCCCTCCGTCCATTAGTTTCTTTATGTTCCTCTAGGTCATTTTTCATACTTCTTAAGATCAAATAGATGAAAAGTAATCTGACAGTGTTTATCTGAAAGAACTTCTAACATATATAATATGGATGAGATGTTACTTTGTTTTCAATAATGATAAGTTTACTTTTGACTAGTACAAATAAATCGAGAAAAATGAAATCAATATTTCATTTTGTCGTGTCTTGGCATTTCTTAATAAATTACACAGGAACACACAATCAAGAAAATAATTACAAACTAATAGTTGATTGTGAGATTTTTGGAAGCCGATTTCAGAAAGAATAGTCAAAAACTCCATCACGTACCAATTTTTGAGAGATTAAAAGTTTAGATTTTTGTAGCTGCATCAGTAAAGAGGGCTGTACTTAAAGAAAGGGATCAGCTTATCATACCATAAATTGTCATTACGGAGAAAACAAAAGTTTTTTTTGCCCCTGAACGAAAAAAAGAAAAGAAAAGTAGCACAACTAATATTCATCGAAATATCGTCTCCTCTAAACACTGCTCGCTTAATCATTTCACTCTTTTTAAAATTAATTTGTTGAGATGTGACTTAAATAATTGATAAAATTAATGTAAAAAGTCTCAGTTTTTTTATCACAGAAAGAATTCACAATTAAAAAAAAAAAAAAAACTACAAATTTTTCACTGAATAAAAACAAAAACATTGAGTGCAAAAAAAAAAAAAAAAATGACGGGATTGAATTTTGAAATTCTCTTTTACACCCCTCCCCCCAGAAATCTATAAAAAATGTATATTTATTCTATGCATCTTCTTACTGGTAACTTTGTGCCATTTTTTTTTTTTGATGGCTACTTATTTATTACAGAATAAATTTGAAAATATTAATTAGAATTATTCTTGAAATACATAGGATGACTAAAAATATTTTAAATCATTTATGCAAAGTTATAACTTTCAGAAAAGTCAGAAATGTGTTTGCATCCGTAATTGAGGAAACTCAACTTTATCAGGAACGAACTCAATTTTTATGATATTCAATATTAGTTTTTTTTTTTTTAACTTGAAGTCGTTATTCTAAAATTCAACACTGGTAACTGAAAAAGATTCTCGAGAAATAAGTTTTTTTTTCTTTTTTGTCCCATGACGTGCATGAATAAGAAAAAATAATACTAAAACAAATAAAAAAAGAGGGCGCCCTATATATTTGATGCATTAGAAAAAAGCGAAAGCAAACTTAAAAATTCGTTTTCCATTGTGTAAAGCAAGAGAATGATATTTGTAAAAAAAACTTGCTTTTTTTAGAAGTAAATATTTGGATTTCTTTTTCATTATCTGCAGTTTCGAAAATTACTTATTATTACTAGTAATAGTTATTGTTAGGGTGTTGATTAATTCTTGAAAGTAATTATAATTTTTTGAATTTTGAATCCTAGCAAATAAGGGTTACTCTTCAAAAAGTAACATTATCGTTACAGGCATTTTATAATAAAAATTTTAAGAAAAAAAAAATCATTTCACAATGTTTTTTTCAAATTGTAATTAAAATATATCAATTAAATCTTCCGACATTTTTTTTTTATTTTATTTTAATATACAGTCGACGCTCGATATAACGACCGTTTCCGTCCTACAGAAAACGGTCTTTATAACGAGTGGTCTCTATAAGAGGTAGAACATAGAGTATATTGGGATACAGTTGGGGGTTTTCTCACCGGTCGTTATATTAGGTTGGTCTTTATAACGTGTGGTCGTTATGACGAGCGTCGACTGTATATACATTTTCTTTTTGGTTCACAACGAGTGATTTTCGACTTCGTGGCGTACGTATCACACATTTGGTTTGGCTATTGCTCAACATGGTTAAATAAAATAATGTACGTATTTAATTATTATTTCTTCCCCAAGTGTCTCATATACTAAATCCGTTAAGATATTTAAATGTTTTATCTTGTAGTTTAGTTTGTGTTAAGGGTCATTTTCAAAATTAGGTGTCATTTGAAAATTTGTAGTGTGAAAAAAAAAAAAAAATCTATGGATCAAGTATAATTCTTTAAAATAATTAATCAAACATACTTATATTACACTATTTTAATAATTTTCGTACAGTTTCTCCTTTGAATTTGTTTTAGTTGGGGCATTTTTGAACAAATATTACGAAAATTGTCATGACTGTTACCGGACAAACTTTCTAAAATTGTACTACTCAAAGCTAAGTACAAAATAATATAAACATGAACTCCATGTGACTATTGAGTCTTTCTGTGCACTGAATAAAGATATTTAAATTGAGAGTTAATTATTATTATTTTTTGATTTTTTTTTTTTTTTGTCTTGTCTGTTACCAATATTGCATTTTGACAAGTATTTTCTTATTGCAAAATATCATACAAACAAAAATAAAACAAAACTCTTATTTACTAATGTGTCACATAAAGAGACATTATATTAAACTTTCATAAAATTGATATTATGCTCATTAACAGTTTTAAAATGAAAATTATGAATGGTAACAGTCATGACATAAAGTATCAGACATGACATACTGTAATGAAAATGTACAATAATGCTGTAAAGTATATATATCTTCTTTTAGCACTGATTATTTAAGCTGAAATTCATGTATATTTAAACATAAAGATTAAAAAGAGAATTTATTTTTTGTAAATATGATTATTCAATATTATACCGTGTTAAATCTACATTTAATAAGAAATATTGCAGTTGCCGATCCAGTAAGACATGGATTTGGCAATTTCATTACAATATCATCTTATTCAATTTCGTATTGTCATCTTCTCGGTAAAATTTTGCATGGTTCTAAACCTTTTTCAAATATTTAACAGTAAAAAAACTACCCTCTCTACAGGGACGTCATTTCTAATTTTTCCAGGGGGGGGGGGGGCAAAGGGTGCATACACAATGTAAAATTTACTAAAAAGTGGCAAAGCCACGCCCACTTATATGCCAATACATTGATTTTCCAAAGTCATTTAGGGGAGGCAAGGGGGTCAATTGCCCCCTGCCCCCCTAAATGACGGGTCTGCCTCCCTATTAATTATCTCTGAAACAAAATATTTTAACGACTTTTTTCCTTCTAGTTTCACGAAAACAAAATTTCCATCTCTTATGTCTTTTATTTGACATTCATTTGATTTATTTATCTCTTTTAAACCATCTATATATTTAAAAACAACTTATCAAATTTACGCTTACATAAGAATTTTTTAATGAATTTTATATACTTTCATGTAATATTGGCATTAATTATTCATTAAATCTTTCATAAAGATAGAATTAAAGAGATTAGTTCAAAACTATATTTAAAATCTAAACTATTTTATACAAAAGGACTTGTTACAGCAAGCATGAAACATTAATTGATTTAATTGCATTAAAACAAATATAAATTAGAACAAAAAGAAGTATGTTTAATTGATATCTAATTTATTGGAAAGATATATCCAAAAAAATTTCTTTTGGTCCATTAATTCTGTATTCTGACTAAAATTAATTCTAAAAAGAAAAAAACAAATATCTTTGGAATTTTTACCATAAAAAATAGCATGTCAAGTCTGTTACCTGATTTGTCATGTCTGTTACTAAATATGGTAACAGACATGACATTTTAAGACAGAAAAAATTGTGGAGGCAAAAAATTCTACAAAATTATTAAAAATTCTACTTGACTTAGAGTACAATCCCACTAAACTAAATTATCTAGCTGAAATAATTAATAAAAAAAAATATTTTATGCAAGTAATTAAGGTAACAGACATGACACAGTAAAAATATATTTACTAATAAAAGACTTCTGCTTCTTTTGAAGAAAACTGAACATTCAAAATGACTGTTGCTATTTCTTGTTTCCATGTGCTTCAGTACTATAGAAGTGTTGTCATTCCAGAATTCAATGCATGTGGTTTAAAAATTGTAAAAATGTGTATGGTAACAGACATGACATTAATTTCTGGACAACTCTATGATATTAGTTAAAAAATTAACATTTTCACTTTTATTCAAATTAACTTTATTAGAATGTAATTTAAAGTGTGAAGCATGATTGCAAAATATGACAGAGTGGAAAATTTGACTACTAAATTCAAATTCTTATTGTTCAACTTCAGTCTTCATTTTTTGGACAGCTGTATTTTTCGTTTCTCTTCAACTCATTCCTAAAAAACCCATTTTCTTAACAAAAAATATTATTAAAAATTATAATTCCTGTATTGGAAATTGTCTGCTAATAAACATACCAAAAAGTAAATTTATTTAAAGTTGCTCAAAATTTAAAAAAAAAAAATATTTTTTTGACGGACAGCAAATGGCACCGAAAAATGAAAATGACCCGTAAATGACTGGGGCTCCGCCCCCTGCTCGCTTCGCTCACCAACCCCGGTCGCCGCCTGCGGCTTCTATCTCACCGCCTTCGGCGGCTCAATCACCAACCTGCTTCTGGTGGTTTGAAGTCAAATCGACTATATGCCACCGAATAAGGCGTCCCCGCTTGAAAAGAAAATAATCCCCCCTCCCCGTCTTGATGTGAAATAAGCATTTTCTTTAACTGAAATGCTCCCATGCCCCTTAAAAGCACAGTAACACTTCCTTTACAATTTAGAATAATTCGCCAAATAAATAAAAGAGACCCCCTCCCTCCCATCCTGATTTAAAAAATGAAAAAATATGAACATAATTTAAAAACATAGTAAAATGTCTAGCCCAAACAAAAAATCCAGCTCTTTTCCCTCGCAGAACCCCCCCCCCCTCAAATACGCAATGTAATTTATATGAAATCACGTAAACAAAATAAAATACCGTAAAATGTCTAGCCCAAACAAAAAATCCAGCTCCTTTCCCTCGCAGAAAAAAAACCCCTCAAATACGCAATGTAATTTATATGGAATCACGTAAACAAATAAAATACTGTAAGAAAAATGACAACCTTTCTTAAGGCGACAAGACACTATCATTTTTTTCTTTAGCAATTTTCAATGAATTTCTTTGAAATTTGCAGCATAGCTATATGTTGCTAACACTAACACATATAAAAATTTTCATTGAAAAATTTAAAAATTTTTTTTTCAATTTAAAATTTGAATTTTAACACTTCTTCTATATTAATCCTCGTGCCTGAAATTTCATCAAAATGACAAAATACAAGCAACATGTGGAACATAAAACACCAGAAAATAAAATGTTAGGAGTACTTTTTCTATATATTGTGGCAAAAATTAAAGAAAAAACTAAAATCTTCCTTTTTTTTGTAAAAGATATCCATATTTCAATAAAACATAGCAAATATATTCGACACAGCTAATAAAATAGAAAATTCCTTCCCAACAAAATGTTAACAAACTTCTTAAGTACATGGCAAAACATTTTTAGCAAATTTAAATAATAATTTTTTGCACTGGAGCAGTATGAAATTTGTAAACACGCGTAAAATCATGCTTTGAGAAAATCAACATTTACTGTTGTATATTTCATTATTAAATTAGTTTTTAATACAAATTTACCACAAATAAAGTAAAGCTATTTATTTACAATAGCAATAACATGTATTTCAATCATATAGTTTTTAGAAATATCATCAAAGAAAAACCGATTTTTTGACCATTTTTGGCTCATCTGAAAGTTCCTTCTCATCTTAAATGTTTAAAAAATAAATAAAGGAAATATTAGCAATTGTATATATTTTGCTGAATTAAGACAAGCAATAAACAAAACGAATAGAGTCACCGGTTTTACTTGTCGAACACAACCTTGTTGAAAAAGTTTTGAATCCGTTTGGTTGAATGTAATATAATTTTGCTCGAGGTGAGCCTTGAAAAATGGCTAAATTAGAATCACTTCTACCTCCTGTTTTAATTAACGGAGAGAAATGGAACAAACATCTTCTTTTTCAAAAAAAAAAAAAAAAAATCTATTTTCAACGATATTTAACATAAGGGTGTGGGGGGATTTTTTTGCCCCCTTATTTGGTGGAGTATGGGAAATTTATGCTTAAAAAATTAATTAAAAAAAATAATTCGAAATTAAGAAAAATAGCTCCGAGGGGCAAATCTACGGGGCTCGAATTAATTTTGTACCAAATTTCAAGTCTGTAGGTGCTATGGGGCCGCCTGGACGCAGGCCAGCCACAAACATCCTTTCACAATATCTTAGAGCTTACTTTTTTTTAATATATAGAGAATAATAAATTTCGTCACACAATGAGTTCTCACCCTCGTTACCGAAACATAAAATGCCATTATTCATTGACAGGTGTCAGTACCGTCGTAAACATAAATAAGAAATGCTACAAGTTCATTTTCACGTACAAAGAAGTTGCGAGATTTTAGTTGGGAAGCAAGAAGACAGTTTTTGTTTAAAAACCAATTGCGGTTATTTAGAATTATCAGCTCCTTAAAGGGCTGGTTTTCGAGAATCGTCGACGACGCCGGACGCGACGCACGCTGGAATTAGAACCAGTTTGATTGGAGCGTGGCGTGAAGCGACGTCAATCTGCGGCTCATGCGCATGCGCAGAAGGCGGCGGCGTCTGTCGCCTCGCCAGAGATCGACGATTTCACTCCTAGGAAACCGGGCCTTTAGCTTGATGTTTAGACATGGAAATCAATCTAAAAATAAAAGTTTTTTTGTTTTTATATACTTGGCATATGGAGATTGTAACAGCAAAGAATACATTTCTTTTGCTGAAAAATGTATCCATTAGTTCTATTTTTATAAAGAGATCCCCATCTCTGTGAATTTCCCGTCATGATCATTGTCATGGAAGTGAGAATAAATAATGCAGGTGAGACTCATTCGTTTTAGACATCTACCAAATAAAAAAATATCGATATGATCTCAAGTTTACTAGTTTGGGAAGCTGACTAACAATTTACAATTTATTTTATGGCAGTAATTATTATAATTTTCTTATAATATAATCTCCGTAATAATAATTATTCTTGAATTTTTATTTATCACTAAATTTAACTGGATTTTAGCGGGGCCATTGTTTATGGTCGCGTTGGATAAGTAACAGCTTCATGTCAAAATGAAAAAAAAGTAGGAAACAGAAGGTTTAGAAGTGGAAAGTTTTGGCTCAAAAGGCTACACATTTCATTTTATAAATGAGAAAAAAATTATTATGCATATATTTTGAAACGATAATGGGGCATTTCACGGTATTTGTGACATAGGGGTATCCGTAACAAAACTTTTTAAAAGTTTAAAATATTTATATATATATTAAAAAAGTACATTCTAAAGTATATGAATATCATATTGTTCTCATAGTTCACTTTATATTATGTTTGTAATTATACTGAGAACATTGAAAATGCAGTTTTCACTGTTACGAACTCTACATTGAATTTTTCTTTAAATCTGGCTTAAACCGATTTTTAAGCCAAAACTGGTATTTGAGACAGATAAAGTAAAGGCTCACCTCTAATATAGCTAACAATTATACTCAAAAAGTGTATTCTATAAAAAATTATGGATTGTGAAAATGATAACTGTAGAGTCCGTAACAATAATTGGAATAAAAGTTTAGTTTTTAAAGAAAAATTTAATGTAGAGTCCGTAACAGTGAAAATTGCATTTTCAATGTTCTGAGTTCAATTACAAACATAATATAAAGTGAACTATGAAAACAATATGATATTCATATACTTTAGAATGTAATTTTTCAATATATATAAAAATTTTAAACTTTTAAAAAGTTTTGTTACGGACTCCCCTATGTCACAAATACCGTGAAATGCCCAAAAAACAAAATAATAGTAGAAAAAGTAATGAAATTAAGGGCTGCGTTTTTGAAAATTCTTGCAGTGTTTCTTAAAAATATGAAAACGAAAGGGAAATTATTCACCAAAGACTTCAGCACATACTGCTCCGTAAACGGCGTATATATATGTACGAGAATTGCAAATTTGATGTCGAAAATATCATTATATCAAAGTAATGTTCAGAAATTTGCACACAAAGGGAAATTGATCGTGTTGGCCACTTAGTGTGTGTTTTCTACTCGTACATGACGTTACAAAGTGGGCACTTGGAGGCGTTCAGTTTTTTTCGCAACTTCTCCCCAGGGAATAATTATTGAGCAGATAAGTAAAAACAAGTTTAAGATGAGGGATTGTAGACTGCATTTTTGATTATCTATGATAAATGATGTTCAGGTTAGAAATAGGAAAATTTGACTAAAAAGAAAAAAAAAATTCAAAATGTTTCTTTGGAAAATTAGAATTTTTCTTGCATAAAATTTTGTACTTAGAAATGTATAATATTTTTAATCTAATGCTTTTTTGCTTCATTAAAAAAAAATTTAGTATTCCACATGAAAACACTAGCCTTGTAAAATTTTAACGTCTCTAAATATATATCAAGTATTACTTGTAATATATTACGCATTTTTTTCAAAACTTGTCTTTCACCCATATGTGCTAAACACACTCACACATCTTCCAAAAATGGTCAAAATGGACTCAGCACACCTCAAAATGCTCAAATAAGTCAACACTCAAAATTCAAAAACTTTTATAAATCCAATATTTTTCTATGTGTTACATAAAAGAGAAATTAAAAATACAGGAAATTTGAAGCAAAGCTTCCATTCTTTCACTAATGGGGGGGGGGGGGGGGGAGAAGCAAAAAGACCTAGTCCTGATTTCTGCTACTGCAGGTAATGCTCTCTAGCTCAGTTGCTTTGTGACTATGATTGTGAATATGATTGTGAAAGTGATTTTATTTCACATATACAGTGAACTCTCACTTATACGCCGCTTCGTTTATGCGTCTTTTTTCACTTATACGACGATTTTGAATGGTCCCAGCACATTCCATGGAATAGTAATGATAGTACCATTCGTTTATGCGTCGCTCTAAAGGTAAATATTTCACTTATGCGCCAAATTTTCATTAAAATGTAAAAAAATTAATTATTATTATTATTTTTAAATAAGCATTTTTCTTCACTTTCTCCTTTAAACTTTCGCCTTTACTGCTCAGGGAAGTCATTTTTCCGCATGAACTAGAGTTTGAAGAGGGACAATTATCTATTATGCATCGTTTTAAAGGGAACAGCTTGTAATTTGGTATGCTACAATTTTTGTTATCTCTTTATCATTGTATTTACGTTACAGTAATTGCCAGATCGTAGTGATATGTCCCTTTTCTATAGAAACATTCTTGTTCATCTCTCATTAGAAACTATTTTGCTTTTTGGTCCTTTAAATTGACTTGTTCACTCATACGTATCTTTCACTTATGCGCCTTTTTCTGTTGCGCCCTTGGGCCGGCGTATAAGTGAGAGTTCTTTGCAGTTCGCATTTTTAAAAGATGCTTGAAATTATTTATTTTTATTTGTGCTATCGGGAAAGCAATAGAAGTCAACTTTTATAAATGTTGTCATATGCATGGGTGGTAAAAAAGAGAAGTATAAAGGCGACATTTACAGCCGCGGTGTAAGTTAAATATTTCCTAGAAATACCGAAATGGATTGTGAATTTATGGGCACTAAAGTAGTGTGGGCGAAAAAATGCGATTGTAAGACGCTGGGTTGTCAGCAAACGTCAAGAGCAAGATTTTTACTCTGATGACTGAATAGTCATGGTGGGGGATGAATGGTGCGTTTCAAAAAAAGATGGATTGTATTTCTCGGAAAAGTTGAATGAAAAACTGCTTAAAAATAAGTGCTTCATATTTATTATTTTCAACTTGTGAAACATTTTAATTCGAAATGCACTCCTCCCTGTTAACACACTAAAATAATAATAATAATAGTAATATAAATAACAATAAAAAAACTACAAAATTGAATTTTGACAGCTTGAATTCAAACTTTGTTTTTTGCAATGACGAACTGCAATAGGTTTTTGTGTATTTGCGTGTGGTGGTGGTGGTGGTGGTGGTGGTGGTGGTGGTGTGTGTGTGTGTGTGTGTGTGTGTGTGTGTGTGTGTGTGTGTGTGTGTGTGTGTGTGTGTGTGTGTGTGTGTGTGTGTGTGTGTGTGTGTGTAGGACATGGGCGCTACCATCTGCTCCACCTGCTGAGCATAGGAACAGAGGCAGATCTGCACTACCTGAGGGAGAAGGTGTCGCACCATCCGGAGCAGGTGGACGGTAGAGCAGCTCTGGGTCCACCATCTTGTCCCGCAAGGCGAAGGCCTAGGCGCCACGTAAGCGGAGCAGGGGCCGGTTGGTGAGTAGCGTTGGCAGAGTGCCGATTTGAAACACGGACTACACACGACAATTAAGGTCCAAAAAGAAAACATGTAGCAATTTGTCATTGCAAAAAATAAAAATAAGTTTAAACAAAACGTAGTGAATTGATTTTTATATATTGGCTGTCGATTGTAATCATTAAGATAGACCACGTAGTTACGACGTATCTTCGCAAGAGCATTAAGGTAGCTAGGTAACACTACTTACCGTGCAAAGCTTTCATTAAATTATCAAGCAATACATGAATGAACTTTTTTCTGTGTCCGTAATGTGTTAATGTGACTTTTAAACTAATTACATGCATTTTCGAGCATTTTTCAATTTCAAAAGCCTGTATAAAAATTAATTTTTAAATCTGCTACCATAACTTGCAATACTTTTAACACAACCAAGCTTCTATTAAAACAAACTACATATCTTTAAATCATGTTACTAGTAATAACTTATAGGGAAATGTCATTGGTAGAATACTTTCTGCTTAAGACACCAGAACTGCAAATCTATCTTTAGATAGAAAGCAACAACGACAAGAAATAATTTTTTCATGTTCAGGCTCGTTGCATTAACTTTATGTTTCTTTTTTTTTTTTTCTCTCTCTCTCTCACTGTGCAATTGCAAATAAAGAGGAACAAATTTTCGCTCCACCGTTTTAGAACTGAAGTTAGAATTATAAATGATACCTTTAGGGAGTGTTTAGGGGGTCTTTTTTTTCTTACATTTTTGGGCAAATTTGAGCAATTAACTAAAAAAGCAATTAGAGTAAATAAATAAAACATTGAAACTGATTATCTGAAATGATAACTGTTGTCTGTCCATTTTTACATTTATTGATTTAAAATGTTGTGCAGAATAATAATATTCTGGATTATAAATGTACATACTGCATAAACAAAAACCCCTCAACCCCCGGTATACAGGGTATATCAATACAGCATTTACAAACTTTCAAGAGAGTTAGAGTATACTTAGTCGATGGAAAATCACAAAGCAATCCATGGTCAGAAACGCTTTCCTGGCGCGATACAAAGCAACAAAAAGAAAAAAAACATGAACAGTTAAAGAAAACATTGATCCACTCTATCGCCAGATCTTACTTTACTTGATTAGTTCCTCTGAGGCCACCTTAAGCACTGGTGTGAAACACTACCATTAACATTGCTAACGACTTTTTTTGTGGCAACTCCTGCGAAAGTTGTGGACTTGTATTTACGATTGAGTGAAGATCTCCGATGCGTCGGTTATGTGAGACATTCTACCGCGATAAGCGCAGAAGTCGTAACTGCATTTTTGAATAATATTGAGTTATTTCCACCAGTTGGTTCTTTGTAATGTATTTTACCTTCATACAATATTTTATGGTCATTTGAGAATGAGAAATATTTTTTTAAAAATTCTAAAATGAATCATTTGAATTAACCCATTAATGTCTGACATTTTTTTTCCAAAGATATTTTGTATACTGATTACAAACAGTGATTAATGGATGGGAAAAATAATAAAAAATTTTATGTAAAAATAATTGTTTTATTAAGGAAAGAAAAATCGTCCCTTAAAAGTTACGATAGACACCAGAGGGTACATACTTTTTTTACTAAATTTTTTTTTCCGCCTACGATATAGTATTTAAAAAGACATTTTATAAGAAGAAATAAAATCAGCAATTAACATAAACTGGGAAGCTGGGAATAACTTTGAAAACTTGAGAGAACTTTTTTGCTTGAGATTGTGAACGATGCTGTTTTTGATAAAGGTCATATTAAAACTGCTACAGAACACACTTTACAATGGTTATATGCTGCAATCTGTTAATGACGAATTGAAATAATACCAAGGTACTCATTGAACACTATAATTTGGTTGAAATGTTCATTTGGGGGAAATTCAGACCCTTTTTTGGACCGTCCCTAAAAAGGAATGCCAGGCATTAATGGGTTAAATACACGAAGGGGCATAACTTAAAATGGTAATTTATCATTTTGAAGTCGACTTGCGGATACCACTTCTGTGCTTAGCACGGCAGCATTCATCACGGCTCGGGACTTTCAACCCGTGATTCTCTTAAATTTATGAGAAACGTCTTAAAAGGTAGACAAGTTCACACTGTGGTCACATCCATGATTGTGGTCAGAAACACTTGTACGTTAATAGCTAGGAACTCATCTTTAGTCTAGGTAGTCTTGTGTAAGTGGAGAGGTATCTAGGTAGTCTTGAATAATGCGGTGAAGAACTCTTAATGGGCCAGCCATCTTGTCTAGCAGTCAGAGAAGTTTGACTGATGATGGGGAGGTTCAGGTTTCGAATCCCGGCTCGGACATTGATGTATTTTCTCTCTCCGGTTTTTGTCCTTCCTTTGTGTGTATGTGCTATTTGTGGTCTTTACCAACCAGCACGTTTTTTCATTCCAAAAACTAGTTTTTATTTGTGAGGAAGTTATTGCTTTTTTCGTATTTCATCAGCCCAATATTTTATTATGAGTAATAGTGTGCGCCAACACACACACGCATACACGCACACACACACACATACGCGCACACACACACACACACACACACACACACACACACACACACACACACACACACACACACACACACATGTAGGTCCTTTTTGAGTTCGTCACTGCGAAAAACATAAATTGAATTCAAGATGTCAAAATTCTCTCTCTCTCAAATTATTTTTTTAGTTATTCTTTTATTTTTTGCCTTGAGCAATGACGTACTGCTATTTTATTTGTGTATGTGTGAATTTATTAATTATTCTTATTCAGTATTAGTTATTATATCTATTCTTAAACCAAAGTCAAGATAAAGTCATTCTGTTTCAAACGCACATAAATACGCACATGCAGGGCCGTAACCAGAACTTAGGCAGGAATTCAAGTGAAACAGGCGATCGCAAATTACAATCGCTACTGGAAATGAATTACATTAGAACGTTTCTTGATAAAAACATCGTGACGTTTGCCTATGAAAAACGAGCTAGATAAAACGTCACAACCTACTTGGCGAATAAGAGGAGATCGCTGACTGCTTGTGAGCTCTTATTGACTCCACCCGTAGTGACGACAGTGCCAAGTTAAGTTGATGATAATGTAATTCACTTCCAGTAGCGATTGCAATTCGAAGCGATTGCAATGGTGTTTCACTTGAATTCCTGCCTTAGTTTCGGGGAGGGTTTTACCAAACCTATTTCTCGTGAACTCTATAAAGTCAATAAAATTTGATTTCATGTTCTATATATTTTGTTGATTTTTGTTACAATAGATGATTTAAGGGTATTAACATGAAAAATGTATGACTCATCTTTTCAATGAAGAAAGAACAATCTGGATAGATGAGCTTTCTCATATATGCGCTTTCATAGGAGAACTTTTGAATTTCCTATCTTACGTCATTATAAGATGTGTTAAATATAGAGTTCGGTACTTAAAAATTTGAAGAATTTTGGTGTTTTTTTAGTGGTATTAAAAATTCGAAGAGAAAGATGTATTGTCAAGAAATTATGTTTGCGACATCTACAATAAAAAATAAATGCTGCAGAGAAAACACTTAATTTGCACATTTATTCAATGTTGATAATTTCATTTTTTCATATGCACTTTCGAAGTGAATAAGAAAATTAAAATAAAATAGTAATAATATTTTTTTCCAGTGAGAAACTATGAAAAGTAATTTTGTAATAATTTTGAAAATTTCGGACGGGGTTTGAACCCTGAAAACCCACCACTTACATACAGCCCTGTTCACGTGTACCACACTCTAAAAGAGCTAAACACATGTCATCATGCGTAATGTTTAGAACCCACTCGATGTGCGACAATCTTTGTCAGCGTACATTTTTATAGCGTCAAAACGGCAAATAACACCTTCTCCCTTCTAAAACACTTTTACTCTTTCTTCCAGTCTCGCGGAAATTTTTGGAGACTCCCAACAGCCCTTTTCCGAACGAGAAGCCCCAAGAATAGCGCATAAAAAAGTTTTCCTCTGCAACTTTTCGAGCACCTCGGATCAAAATCCTTGGCGACTCCAGCGACTCCCTTTGGCGACGGGATTCGAGCGCCAAGCAACCCGTTGTGTGTGTGTGTGTCTGCATGCCTGCTCTCTGCATCCAAAGGAGCACAGCTCCTCGTCAGATTCGAACGCGTGTGCACGGAGCGCAGTGCTCGAAACGTTTTCTTGTGAGAGAGAGGCCTTGGCCGATACATTCTGTGTGTTAAAATTCAGACGATAAGGGTTAAAAAGTCGTCTGTTCTGTCATAGGTCGTCTGGTGTGTGACTGGTGTGACCTTTCGGCTCGGCGAATGTTTGATATGATATTTTAAGGGGGCGCTGAGATAAAAACACCCCCGCTTTCGAGTTCGAACTACACCCATCGCTTAGGACGACAGCTGGCCCTGTTTTTGCATCACATTTAACCAGATTTCAAGGTAAGAATTCGATGTTTATTAACAATGAACCACAGATTGTGTGGTTTTTACGAATATTCATTCTTACGTAACTCAATGTCCGATTTCTCCTTTAGATTTTAATAAATTATGGTTAATTATGCGTCTGAAAATCAAATTAATCAGTTTGAAAAGCAGGAACCTATGGTTATCAAGAACTCTAACATATAAAGTAATGTGCAATAGATTTTCGATATAATTACTTCAAAGTACACCATAGGTAACAGAAATCATATGCACTATAACTCAAAGCAAGTCTTTGATATAGTGATACTCACGAAGGTTGGATGAAAATCATACGACTATAGTTTGATATATAGTTTCGAGAAGATGTATGAGTTTAAAAAGTTTTGCTGTTTAATGTAACTTTGAAGCACGTTTAAAATGAAACTATTTTCTAGGCCCTATGATAGTGGAAAGAATAAGTGCTTGATTTATGATTTAAAAAGGTTTATTTAAACTTGTATTTTTTTTTCATTTAATCGAAGATTGTAACAAAATCTTCTATCAAAATCTGGAAAAAAAAAATTGTTAAAAAAAAATCATGCTCGCTTTTAGTGTATATAAGTGTATTTAGTGCAAAAAAATACACTGCATTTGAAACTGAACCGTGGAAATTACAAGTAAACGCACATAAAGTAGTGACCAATTTGAATTGTGTGCTATTAATTTTTAATGCACAAAATATTACCATTTCAAGCATTTTGCAGTACTTATCGAGCATAATGTGCAACGATGTGCATTTTCGTGAGCATAAATACTTGACGTAAAAAATATTTTCTAGAAATGCTTATGTCCTATATACAGATTTAAGTAAGATACCTATATTACGCAATATATTTGGCTTTATCTATAACAAAACCAATTTGTTCAGCAGAGTCGCCGAAACCCCAAGTAAGAATCTTGTCTGTTTGGGTAGTTAGACCTTCTCTCCCATAGTATAACTTACAGAATTTGTGCTACTACGACACCTTCCTGGGCTCCTAGTTTCCTACTAATCTAACACAGCAGCCCCTCGTCAGTACTGTTGTTTAGCTCATTTTGAAGTCACGCATCTCCCAGGATTATTTTAGATTTCAATTTGAGTACCTTCATTTCTTCACTTCTAGTTTAGTGCTTGGCAAATAGAACCCATGCTTCCAAGGAAACATATCCTGTATTATTGGAAACTCAAAACTTTTTTGCATTTATAATTAGACTCCCTGCAACCTCATACTCGTGTATGGAAAAAAATGTCATAATTTTTTACTTTAAAATTGTGGTAGATAAATTTATCAACGTTCTGAAAGGGGATTCTGTTCTCGACTTTAAAAATTATTTGTTGCTTTAACACAGTAGAGTTTTACGTAGATGTTGAAAAAATCGTACTTGTTATTTTGATAAGAAGTTACATAAAATATAAATTCGAATGTGCGAGTCAGAAGGCAGTTTTCAATGCGGTTAAAATGTGGATTTGCACAATTTCTTTTGTTACCGTATTTCGGCAAATATCAGAAATGCTTTTGTTGTTGCACATATCATCGGAGAATGTAGTAACGTTCTCAAACTTAATTTTACTTCAGAGTTTTTAAAGTAATGTGTAGAATTGAGACATTCGATTTTTTGCATTGTGTCCGCTACTACACCCTCTTTGAGTAACTGGGTATGAACAATTTGACGGTATGACTTTGCTGGAAAAATAAACTACGTTTTTTTTTACCCCTGTAACTGGAGGGGAGATCAGTGGTTCCCAACCTGAGGGCGATCTCCCCCCAGAGGGCGATTTGACTCCTCAAAGGGGCGATAAATTCCTAAGAGCCGATAGGGGGGTGATGGGTATTTAGAAGAGAAACCAGTAGTAATAAAAGTGTAGCAAAAGCCGAAATTGTAAACATGTACGAAACCGGTTGTTCAGAGTTCAGAAAATTAATCATATGAAAGAAACAAATTAGAGTTCAAGAGCTTCCTCCTTGCACCTCGTATGAACCTAAGGAAGTGTTTTGTCATTCATTGTCAATTTTACGGGTTTTCAATTAATTTTCTTTTAAATTTTTAGTTTCAATGATTTTAATTCTCCCAGATTCCAGTGTAGAAGAATTAATCTCTTGAAAAATGTACATGTATTTTTTGAGAAGTACGACAGATCTTAGTTAAATGTTATCCTTCAAATGCTTATCAGTTCGCTTTGTGAAAGAAAAAAAAATAATAAAGGTATTTATTTATTAATATTTTTAATTTAAAAAAGATTGGTTATATTGCTTTATTGCGTACGTTTTACTTCAAATTGAAGTTAGGTACTTATATTTTTAATAATATCGCAATGTTCATTTGCACCAACTGTTGGTTTTTTTCGAGGAAGAAAGGGGGGGGGGGGTGCGATAGCTGTCATTCAGCGTCTTGAAGGGGATGATGAGCTCAAAAAGGTTAGGAAACACTTGGGTAGATGGATAACACCTATTCATTTCTCCGTGAGATTGATGTAGGTGGAAAACTGATACAAATCTCATCGGACTCGCTGAATTCTCTAAATATAACCTAAAATCATTCAAACAGAAAATCATAAAGAGCAATTTAAGTATTCGCTGAAATCAGTGACGGATTTATGTCACTATTGCAAATGGTCCCCACGACAGGGCCAAGAAAAGACAATAAGCCACCTTTCAAATATTTGTATGTACGTAGCTCGCTTTTCATTTAAGAGATACTCAAAAATGTTTTGCGATGCCCCTTCCATCCACCTGTAAATCTACAACTGGTTCAATTTTTGTGTTGAAAGAACAACAAAGCAAGCATAGTAAAATTCAATCTTACGAAAAATGGGAAGAATGAGAAACTTTTTGTTTCCATTTACCCCAGGGTACAGCATTTATGAGGTAAAAAAAACACCTACAGTTCAAAAAAAAAAAAAAAAAAAATGGGAACGTGAAATCAAGTCAACTAGTTAATTCACATGTGTAAACCTTCTGGCGAAGAAAATAATGTAAAAAGGCTGAAATTTTGTTAAAAAACAAACTTTGTTCAGTCTCATTTTTAACCCATTAATGCCTGACTTTTTTTCCCCAAAGATATTTTGTATACTGGTTACAAACAGTGTTTAATGGACAGGAAAAATAATAAAAAAATATTATGTAAAAAAAAAGTTTTATTAAGGAAAGAAAAATCGTCCCTTAAAAGCTACGATAGACCCCAGAGGGTACACACTTTTTTTACTAAAATTTCTCTGCCTACGATATAATATTTAAAAAGACATTTTATAAGAAGAAATAAAACCAGCAATTAACATAAACTGGGAAGCTGGGAATTACTTTGAAAACTTTTTTTTTTCTTGAGATTGTGAACGATGCCATTTTTGATAAAGATCCTATTAAAACTGCTACAGAACACACTTTACAATGGTTATGTGCTGCAATCTGTTAATTACGAATTGAAACAATACCAAGATACTAATTGAACAGTATTATTTGGTTGAAATGTTCATTTTGGGGAAATTCAGACCCTGTTTTGGATCGTCCCTAAAAAGGGACGTTAGGCATTAATGGGTTAAATAGTTATGTCGCCTATGTAATTACGAATTTGGAAAAGCGCTGAACTCGCATAATGTCTAATGTATGTTACTTTGTCTTGATTCACTAGCGGTTTCGTTTGAGAAAAAACTTCGAGTGTGTGACTAGTTTCTTTCCATTTAACCCAATTGATCCTACTTCAAGAAGTTTTCCCCTAGCACAAAAAGAAGCTGCAACAGGTTGCTGTATTTGTTCTTCGGAAATGTCCGAATTAAAGGTACCGAATTTGAACAGCCGATAAAAAGAGATTAAGCGCTACGAGCGAGATATTGGCAAAACTTGACGGATAAATGCTTAAAGTTTACTGTCTTTTTTTTTTTTCAAATCTCGTTTGCGCTTTTTATGAGGGGACAACGGATAAAATGGCGTCCCCATTGGAGAATACACAAACTATGCTCTGGCATGCAACGCAGAACACAAATCCGTAATAAAAGTGCAAAAAATGTTCTGAAATGCTTTTATTTCGCCGTGTACTTCTTTCATAAACTACCTTTGCGCTGTTATTATCTACTTTTATTCTGCATTGCATACAAAAGTACAGTTTATATCTTCCCATATGGGAAACGCCATTTTTCCGTTTGTCCCTTCATAAAAAGAGTCAGAGGAGACAAAAAAAGAAAAAAAGCTGATGAACTTTAACACTTCATCTGCCAATATAGCCAATTTTGCCAATATATCGTAGCCCTTCAACTTTTATTATTATTTTTAAATAGATTGTTCAAAATGGGTACGTTTGACTCCGGCACCTTGTATTTAAAAGATATGGAGAACTTGATGTGGCATATTAACGACTAACTTTTCCTCAAAATAAAAATAAAGATTATATCATTTAACATTTTTTTTTCAAAAGTATGTGAACAGTAAATTGAGGTACTGGACTTTAAAAATTTCTTTTTTAACAACTGTAAATTACTTTCATGATCTTCATATTTAGAACTCATCTATACATATGAAAATGGATGTATGTTTGTATGTTCGTTCCTTATGCAAAATCCAGTTTTCGTCTGATTTTCATCAAACTTGGCACAGAGGTTCCTTGATGCACTAGAATTCACATAGGCGTTATTTTGAAATTTAAAAAAAAAATCCAAAAAAACTCAAAATTCAAATTTTTCGTCTCAAAATGGCCATTTTCTTTCAATTTTGAATAAATAGAGTAATAGAGATAAGCCTTTAAGCATACAAATTGATAAAATTTAACACAATTAAATATGAGTATTTTCCAACAGAGATTACGATTAACAATGAATTATCAATTTAAGGCTTTTTGCTGTTAGGTGCATCTTAGTATCTGAAAATTTATTTGTGGAGAAAAGTCAAATTACTGAGAGTTTTCTTTATTTGCTCAAGCAGAATATCATACTGAAATAGAATACGCAGCATGTGCCGAGCGTTGAGACTTTAATCGAAAAGGGATATGAATTTAAAGAAATAACAAGCTGGCATAGATTTCAAATTTTAAGCGGCTTAGTGTCTTATAATTCCTGGCTCCGCTGCTAAATCTGACCAAAGAAAAAAAAAGTGCCTGAGCCACTTGTTATGAATTCTGAAAACAAGTTAATAAGGAAAATTCCACGGTAACAGACGTATCAGCTTTTCACGAAACAGCTTATAAAACCTGGAAGTATTTTAAATCCTTAGTTTATTCTACGAACTTTGATATAATGATATGAAATATAAGGCCTATATAATGTTGAAGATTTCTAGGAAAAAAATAGTTAACCCTACACTGGCATCGCGTTGCCAATTCGATACATGGACTATTTTTCCTTATGACCAGCAAAATGTAGGTATAAAGCAACTCAAGTATAAAAAGAAAGTATTAGGTATTTTTAAATCAAATATAACCATCTATCCTCAAAATTAAATTTTTAAAAATGCTTTCCTATGTTTTCTTTTTACATTGTAAAACATGTATATATTTTTCTCAAAGAACAAAAAATCATGCAGTGTGGGGGTTAAACAATTTTTCCGTAACGGACGTTTCTTGAAAGATACGTCGTTACCGAGTCGAAAAGAAAAAAAAATCATATTGTGTTTCTGGAAACCTGCTTCAACCATGTTTTATAAGTAGTCAATGTTATTCATAGAATTCATGCAAAAAAACAAGGATCTTATATATTTGGAGTCTTTGCAGGCTGTTTTGTTCAACAACTAAAGCTTTTTACTAAGATTGAATCGCCCACAAATAAAAATGGAATAAATACGTAAATAAAATAAATAAAATAAAATTGAGTAAATAATTTTAATCTCCGTAGCGTTTGATGTTTTGTTTCAGCGAACTGTAACTCAGTAAGAGAGCGCCTATATTATGAAAAATATCATTAAAATAATAGTATCTGGACAAATGATACATGAAGGAACTAAAAAACAAGGAATGTCTGATGCTAAAATAAAAAAAAAGTAACATTAACGTAACACATACTATGCAAAGGGAAAGTATGTTGAAAGAAAAGCAGTACCATAAAGCAGATTTGATCGTAATGCTAATTTGCGCTATTTTTTTTTATTCTAACTTAGTTTGGTTAGCTGATATAAGTTGGAGTTCTTGAATAGCGGCCATAAAGATGAAATAATAGCCTCAAATTTTCAAACAATCCTTAGCTTTTTTTTAAAAAGACTCTCTTTTGCTCGAGTTTGGTGTAAAGAATGGGTGGTGGGGGGAGGAGTGGGGGATATATAACTTCTTTTGACCCGTATTGCAAGATTTATTACACAAAGCGTAAATTCTGAGGCACTTCGTGCAGATTTAGAGCATATATTTCACGTTATTTTTTAATACATAAAAATACTCATTTTTTCCGCACACCAACTGTTCAAAATTGAATTAAGAAATATTTCAAATGAAAAAGTTACACGCGGGAATAAGGTATCCTCGGGCCGAGATCTTTCGAACAAAAAAAAAAGTTTGTTCGAATCGGACTGTTCACTCAAAAGGTTTTTGGGGAAGAAGTTTTTTTTAACTGTTCAAGTCAAAAAGTTAAATACGGGAATAAGGTGTTCTCGCCAAGATCTTTTGAACAAAAAAAGGAAAGAAGAAAAAAGTTTGTTTGAATCGAACTAGGGGATAGATGGGGTGGGGAAATAGGACAGACAGACCGATTGGCATACATTCTTCCCATCCCAAAACCATATTTCCAATTTTCAATTTTTCGGTAGTTGATTTAATTCTTTTAATTAGGCTTTCACTTTTTTTTTTGGACTCAAGCGATATTTTAACGATGCATTAAGCCTCTTTTTAAAAGTTGTTTTTTTCATCTTTCTTTTTCTTTAACAGGAAATTGATCTGAAAAGGGTATTATCAAAATCGGTTTATGCGTTTGGGAGCCACATGGCCACATACCGATACACAGATAAGTCAAACTTTTAACCCCCTGTTTTGCTGCGTCGGATGCTAAAAATAAAATAAAAATAAAAATAAGTGTTTTTGTTTGGAAAAACAACTTTCCGGCCCCCCTAACATAAAGCTATCTCCCTCTTTTGAACTTTATCCCGAATTGAATAATTGTTTTCCAACGTCTTTGAAGCAGTTCACTGACCACCCTTTTATTGTCAGTGGACTTAAGAGTAAAGCAGACGGTTTTTATTATGAGATGGAAACTTGCCATCTATTCCGTGAACAATTTTTTGCGAAAGTCTTATTTTGTCAATTTAGAGCAGACAAAGCTACACTATATAAATGAGGCTGTGTCACATGAAAGTCGAATTGATCATCTGAATGAAATCATGGGAGAAAACGCTGAAGATTGAGACGAAGCGGTTAAGTGAGAAAGGTTTCAGTGTAAAAGAGTTGTAAACTTCGTGACATGTATAGACAAATGGTGCTGATCTTAAATTTTCTCTCCTCATGGCAGACATTTTGTCGTGGACGAAATTGAAGGGCTTGGGATATGAAGGGGTTATGTGACAAAACAGAAACTGCGAGTAATTAAATTTCAAAGTTTTATTGTAGCAGTTGTTGCAGCTTTTTTGTTTTCTGGTTTGATGAAATTGGTCTAATGACATCTATTTTTTGATGTACCAAGTTTTATTTGCTTACCTGTATCCATTGTTACCATTGTCCAGAGTGTTCATTTTTTAAAATGTAACATAGCCCCCTTCATCCTCCAAGCCCTTCAAATATCGTAAGGGATTGCGTTCAAAAATAAATAAAACAAAATTGTTGTCAATTTGAAGAAGAGAAGCAATAATTCAGGGTGGACACTGCAGGTGAAAGTGTAAAATAAAATAATCAAATCTATTTATTAGGATTATATTTATGTGTATATTTTATGGAAAAATTCCAAATCCATTGTTTGGATGCAATTATTTTGTACAAATAAAATTTTACCAAAAAGGTGTTTCTTGCAATAAAAAAATATCTTAATTTTTTAAAAATCCCACTTAAACTTTTGAACATAGCAGTATATCCTACCTTATTTTTTCCATAGTGTGAACCCTGCTTATACATACAATAAGCTAAAAGCCTATAATACAACGTTGAAAGCACAAATGCGCAGAAATACTGTGCCTTTGCGCTTTTCAACTTGTATTATATGCTTTTTTATGCACAGAGGTATTTATCTATTTCATACAATAAGCTGTGTACAAATGTACAAAATTGTTTACCAGAGGTCCTTTGCTTCTCTGGAAAAAAGAGCATGAACCTTCGCCTCAAGGGTATTGTTTAATTGCAGCCTTCACCACGATATCTATTCAGTCTTGAATAAAACCAAAATCCTTTCATTAGTCTGTTACGAAATCCTTCGCTATGCCGGATAATCAATGGGTTGAGAGGATAAGAGGGGGAGGGGGGCTGGAACACCGACGACGTCCCAATTCAGTGAGGATAGCCCCCCCCCTTTACAATGCAGATCCTGTTCTTGATGGATGAGGGGAGCGCGAGTTGGCCCCTGCTCTGCATATCGATCCAAAATCTAGTAATTTGCAAAAGACTTAAGAAATTTCGAACCTCTTTAAACGCTAATAACCAGAATGGTGGTTGTGTTAATCGATGTTATGCGTCATTTTGATGAGTTTAGATAAAGGGGGCTTGACATTTTTGGGGAACTTTAAGCGCTGCTTTTGTTTGGGATGAGACCTCGGTAGAGAAAAAGGTTTTTGTTTACGTGGCTAAGGACTGGTGTAAACTATGGGTTTTGCTCGCTGTGTTAGAGAAGGGCAGTTTCAATAAAAAGCATAAACTGCTCTGCTGCACGAAACAGCCTGCAAAGACTTGTAATTAGTTTAGTTATGAAACTTATTATTTATTATTTCCATGATTTGTGTCTAATTTTATCGATAGCTTCGTAACTAATTACGTTCCAATTATTTTGCAAATGTTACGAAACTAAATGGAAATACACAGTCCTCTGCCCAGCAGTATGGCAGGGAACTTGTTCCCTGTCATGATTTATGAGAAAAGCAAATTTCTCAATTGGTCATCTTTTGAACCAAAACGTCTTAGTGGATTATCAATCTTTTTGATGACATTGAAGAATCGAAATTTTACAAGAAGAACTGATTGGAATAAGCTCTAATGAAGATCTTAAGGTAGAGATTAGGAAAGGGTGTTAATTAATATGTCTGTCTTCAGAGAAACATATCTATAACTTATACTACTGGAATATCGCAAGAAATTTTTTGTAAGCTTTTACATCTTCATACCAAGCAAATTTCAGTTCAAACACCAATTTTCTTACAAAAATGAGAAACGGAGTGGCAATTCCTGATTGAGGATATTTAAAGTTGTGTCTCACAAACATAAAGCCAAAAGCTAAAAATTTGCTGTCGTGAGCATTAGTATTATAATTATACGAACATGCAAAAAACATATTCCCGAGCAGCTTCTGTATTGGAAATCACGAGTTTACAGAGAACTACCGGATAAAAGTAAAAATCATGTTCTTCATAAAGTTCGTGAAGCGAAGATTTAACATATTTTTAGTCTTTGTAAGCTATTTTGTGAAAAACTGATCTGTTACCGTGGTTATTGCCCATTAGATAATTTTAATCATTTACTAACCTGCAGTGTGTCTAGTTACCGAGAAGCTATTGAAGGAAAGTTTTTTGTAAATTAAATTATTAAAATCAAAGCTATGAATTTTAAAGTAGCTAGCCAAAGTAATGATTTGCTAAATTTTAGATAAGAGGATAAGACTATTCATCTCCATAAATTATCTTAAAAGTTAATATTTTAGTGATTAACGCAACTAGTCGTTTCAGCCGACTTTCCTGTATTTTTTTTTTTATAATGTGTAGTAAAACTATCACGTTTAGCAAAAAAAAAAAAAAACCCTAACAAATTTTAAGTGTATCATGACGGGGAAACTTGCCTTTCAAACTGTACGGCCCCCCTCCACCCTCTATAATTTTTCGGAAAAATATTCCGGCTCAAAAAAAAAAAAAAGTTTTTTCGCAAGATTTTGGCAGCTACAGCTCATTCCTATATTTCCTTGTTTGTTAGAGGACATTTTTACTCAGTTTTGATCAGTTCAAAATTTTAACACTTCATGATTACTTTATTTTTGTGATTTTTTTTTCATCTATATTGTTAAGAATTGTACAGAAATCACTCTTAATTGACTTGCTTCTTTTCACTCACTTATTTGAATGGAAATTTCATTCTGAAGAAACGTCTGTGGTAATTCAATTGTTAAGTTGTTTTTTTTTTCCCACGTACAAAAAACAGTGGTTTAATTTAAACCATTATTGTTTGAAAAAGATAATGTATGACTAATTCTGGCAATTTAATTGGTTGAATAACTGGGTTTTAGTGACTAAAGGTTTATTAAAATTAGTTAAATATCATTTAATTTTTTTTCTAATATAAACATATTTTCTGTTTACATCTTAAAATAGATACATTTTCCAGAAATTTTGCGTTAATGGCTATCAAGAGACAGGTACACATTTTCTGCTAAAAACTTGTAAGTTGAGATGCGTGAAAGTAGGTTTTCTTACTTTTAGGCAAACTTTTTACTTACTGCAATTACTAGATAAAGATTTTCTTCCTTCGGCAGATTTTCACATTTTCTAATATTTGAAAATTTAAACACCATTTTTTATGCTCTGTTCAGTTTCAAAATTAAATTCGCTGAAAATGGGCTTTTTTTCAGAAGAAAAAATATATATTTTGAGACTTTTAGTACGAAATAATGTCCTAAGCAGTAGCGAACGAAGTAGCAATTAACCATTTGGAGAAGCCAGTGAAAAAACTTTTATCGAAAATGTGTTAACACAAGATTTAAAAAACTCTGCGAAATGTGAGAAAATTCGATGTATGGTAAAAGCACCAGTAGTCGGCCATTTAAGAGATCTTTTGTTGATTTTGGCTAACCTAGAACTTTCAGCTATCAATACAGCAAAAAAAATAAATTAAAACTTTAGAATGAACCTTTCTGATAGTGAATCACGTACTTATTTCAGAAATTAAAAAAATATATATGTTAAAATCCAAGCTGTTGTCAACATTAGTAAATGCTCCAGTAGTCGGCCACAGAATCATCTTACCTGAAAAATAAGCAAAATCGCAATCTTGGATGACGGGCACATTATTCAAAAATGACTCATTACTAATTCAAAAAAAAAAAGTACTCGAAACTTAACTGCCACTGGTTGATGATTGAGGATAGGTACATGAATGTATGAATGCGTCATATCTGATTTTGAATTAAAAATGTACTATTTATGAGGAGTTTTATGTCATTGTGTCCGACTACTGGAGACTGGTCGACTACTGGAGCACTTCCCCTAAATCGATAAAAATAGCTTCCAGTAGGGCACATCACGATGTAAAACGGCCCTTTATCACACCTAAGCAAAATCGGATTAAATATTGATGTTAAAAGAAACCCTATTTTATGTCTCAACTCCGTCACCAGGCTTGGCAGGTGTCGGAAGCTGGTGTTAAAAATTTATATAGGCATTCAATTGTTTTAGGGATATTTACGGCCGTTGCTTTTACTTTGACAGGATAAATTGCGGGAGTAAAACAATACTACGACAGCTGTAAATTCCGAATTGGCAATTTTGTTTTTCTTCCAGCTCTTTGAGCGGTGGAAGGATTTTAGTGGAGTATTTTCTTGACATTTAGAATAAGGTTTTTTAGCTGGACAGGGTATGTCATAAAAATAAAAGTTTTTTTTTCGACTTGGTACACGCACTTTCCTATGTATTCACTCATTTTGAGTTGCATGGTACAAAAAAAAGTTTTTGGAAAAAAATTTTAGCTACCGGGAAAACGCAATTAATCCGGTGTTTTTTTTTTTTTCAAAAAATTCACTATTTTCAGGTTGAATACGCAATATAGCTGCGGGAGTTTTTTTAAAAGATTGTTCTTTTAACTTAAATGCATGTTTTCAACTCTAACGAACATATTTTAATTATAAAAAATGCAGTTAAATATACATATCGTCTCTTTTTGTTTTTAAAAAGAGCAGAAACTATCGGTAATCGTTCCTACTGAAACGGGTTACGCTTCTGGTCAATCAACATCGCTGTCTTCGTTAGGCAGTCAGCTGTTCAGGGGAAAATGCCACCTGCATCTGGGGAAGTGATACCCATTTTGCTAATTCACGCCCCCCCCCACCCCCCAAGATAACTTTTGACCAGCAGACGCGTTTTCACTTAAATGTCTCTCATCCTGCCGAAGATTTTCCGTAAAGGGGAAATTGAGATGGTCTTTTTTGTTTTATTAAAGAATGAATTGATTTCCACTAAAAACCTGGAAAGCAAAAGACACTAATAATTTTAAACATCGAAGAAGTCGGACTTACTGTTCGACTCTCCCGAAAGCTAGTGCCATCGTGTAATATTATGACTCGAGGAAATACCCTGGAATTTTTATAGTATAGCTGCACGAAGTAAATGAAACTACCTTGATATTAGTAGAGCGGCCGTTACTTCAGTCAGGTTTGCTGTGTCATCATCCGCGGCAGTTGCTATCATATACAGCCTTTTGGGTAATCTTGTGAAGGCAGGGCCATCTCGGTGAAGATAAAAAACATATCATGTGCAATAGCAAAAGGGTGTTTCATGCTAAAGAGCATGTTATGAAGCACTCAAGAGCAGAGAAGAGTTCCAATATCGCAAAAAGTAACATTACCGCAATTTTTGTAGAAAGCAGGAAGCACAACACTCTAACTCTTAGTCACGATGAGAACACTGGTAGCTTTCGGAAAAGCATCATCAAAGAAAGACCGTAACAGAAGAGCGTGGAGATCGCTACCTCACTCACTATACACCAGAAGAAGACAACAAAGGAAAAACTGGCTGAGCAATGTGAAATAGGATTATGTGACTGATTGAAAGACATAGGTATGGACATTTGCCTTCAACTAATTGGCAGCGATACCGTCAATTAAATGTCTGGCTGGAAAGGAGGCATGCGACATTACATCGAAATACTCCCCCATTACAGACTTTCTTTTCCCAAGTTGACTTTCTTGAGGGAAAAAAAACAAAGTTTCCTGCATAAAAAGCGGGTCCTTTTGGGCTATTCCAGAAAACTTACTCATTGATCTTCTTTACTCTGAGGACTAACGTAAAAATGCCTTTGCATTTGACAAAATAGTATCAATTAGGGGTAACTGATCGACTGACTAGCAACATTTTCGTCCATATTAACAAGGGGCTCCAAAAATTGAATTGGCTTAAACTTGGTTTTTTTCTCAAGAAACTCAACTTGGGAAAAGAGTTTACCTACAGTACCAATCCATTCCTTTTCTGGAGAAGTTGGTCCGTCAAGTTTTGCGACTATATGACTTAATATCTGCTCGTTGATGTGAAGCCAGCAGAAAGAAAGATCTAAAAAGTATGTAATGGAGGAGTTTTTCGATGTAATGTAGCATGTCTCCTAAGTGTAGCATGTCTCCGAAAGCTACCAGTGTTCTAATCGTGACTAAGAGTTAGAGTATTGTGCTTCCTGCTTTCTACAAAAATTGCGGTAATGTTACTTTTTGCGATATTGGAACTCTCCTCTGCTCTTGAGTGCTTCATAACATGCTCTTTAGCATGAAACGCCCTTTTGCTATTGCACATGAGATGTTTTTTATCTTCACCGAGATGGCCCTGCCTTCACAAGATTACCCAAAAGGCTATATATGATAGCAACTGCCGCGGTTGATGACACAGCAAACCTGACTGAAGTAACGGCCGCTCTACTAATATCAAGGTAGTTTCATTTACTTCGTACAACTATACTATAAAAATTTCAGGGTATTTCCTCGAGTCATAATATTACACGACGGCACTAGCTTTCGGGAGAGTCGAACTGTAAGTCCGACTTCTTCGATGTTTAAAATTATCAGTGTCTTTTGCTTTCCAGGTTTTCAGTGGAAATCAATCCATCCTTTAATAAAACAAAAAAAAAAAAAAGAAAATCTCAATTTGCCTTTTGTCGGAAAATCTTCGGCAGGATGGGAGCCATTTAAGTGAAAACGCGTCTGCTGGTCAAAAGTTATCTTGGTGGAAAGGGGGGGGGAGCGTAATTAGCAAAATGGGGATCACTTCCCCAGATGCAGGTGGCATTTTCCCCTAAACAGCTGACTGCCTAACGAAGACAGCGGTGTCGATTGACCAGAAGCATAACCCGTTTCAGTAGGAACGATTACCGATAGTTTCTGCTCTTTTTAAAAACAAAAAGAGACAATATGTATATTTAACTGCATTTTTTATAAGGAAAGTATGTTCATTAGAGTTGAAAACATGCATTTAAGTTAGAAGAACAATCTTTTAAAAAACTCCCGCAGCTATATTGCGTATTCAACCTGAAAATATGGAATTTTTTTGAAAAAAACACCGGATTAATTGCGTTTTCCCGGTAGCTAAAATTTTTTTCCAAAAACTTTTTTTGTACCAAGCAACTCAAAATGAGTGAATACATAGGAAAGTGCGTGTACCAAGTCGAAAAAAAAAACTTTTATTTTTATGACATACCCTACTGGACATGTACGTTCGATATGTTTTTTTTTTTTTTTTTTTGACGAGCACCCGATAGCTGAAGCAGTGTCTCCAAACTTATGAGAAATTCTGCTCACTATTTCTTAGCTGAGGAAAAAAAAAAATAATAATAATCTAAAAATTTTATTTTAGTGAATGTCGCTTTGTACATTAGACGCTAATTAATTGATCAGTGGTTTATTGAATTAACAGTTTGCTTTAACGAATCAAATTGCCAAAAACATAATATTCAGAGTTATTGAATTAGCTGCTTTATTATATCTGCCCCTGTATTGACTCATAAAACTAAAATTAAAAATTTTAAAGAACCCCAGACTAAGCCTTAAACTGTAAAATAAATTACAAGTATTTTATGTGTTAAAAAATAGAAAATGGCAACTGATAAACATTTTAATAAATTATAAGAGTTTGCTTTCCTTGTCTGACAACAATGAAAACGGTTCCGATCGCGTGAATAAAGAATAAGCTGCATTTGCTATAAAACGCTATAACTCGCGTTCTATAGAACATGGAAGATCCAATTACACCGTATCAGACGCAGAAAATTTTTCTCTTTCATTTGGTGCTATTTTTTAAGTTTTGAAGTACGTTTTCAATGCTGAAGTCCCGAAAAACCTTTCAAAGGTTTCTAATTACTATCTTTGTTGATTAATACCATCCGAAGACGCAGCCTAGCCAAGGACACTCTCAATCAACTCTTTTTGAACAAAAAAACAATTTTCAAAATCGGTCCATCCGTTTAGGCTGCAGAGTGCCACAGGCAGATACACAGATCGACAGATACACATACACGTCAAACACATAACCCCCCTTCCTTTGTGTGTCGGGGGTTCAAAACTGTTTGGAACGAACGTAATTCATACAAGCGGCAGCCACTGTACTATGTTTTTTCTGTCATGGAATCCACAGGTAGCGTTACGCGTAGTTTTTGAGAATAGCATCTTATTTTGAAGCATTTTTGCGCCCTGATATCTTTTCGATTAATGTACTGTCTGTTTGCGTATTGTGCGCCTGGGAGCCACGGACGCTTCCATCTGAAAAAGGGGAGATAGGTTTAGGATGCGCCCTACCCGATGCCTTCAGCTTTTATTCGCTCACTGCTTCCTCGTTGCTCCCCCCCCCCCTTTCGAGAAAGTCCGAAGAGACTTGGCGCGTGCGCAGATGTCTCGGAGATCGCACGAAAAAATTTTTAGACAGTAACGATCTATCTTGTATTCTATTGTTGGATCTAGTATTAAGCAACAGTGTCGCAGACTGCAGAAAAAAAAATCAGCTTCTGGGGGATAAGATATGAAGCTTAGTGTTGTGACATATTATTAGGACCCCTCCCTTCTGGGAAATCATATTTACATTGCTAAAAGTTTTAATGTAACTAGATTATAAAAATATATTGTTAGTGTCACATCAAGCCCATGAAATAGTTTTGATGATTTTTATTACTATTAGTTTTTCAGTTTTTTTTAAAACAAAGAATAAAAACATGCTGAATATTACTTTATTTTTGTTTTCTGTCTATTTATTTTTTTTCTATGGTTGTCAAAAAGTAATTGCTAACTCTTAACACATTTGAAAGATGTACAACATTTCCCCTTCTCATCAGCTTGCTTTTAAACTTTTATTTTAAACTATTGAACTAATTGAATATTTTTTTCTCTGGTTGTCAAAAAAGAATTGCTAATTCTGAACCAACACAACTGGAAGATGTACATCATTCCCCCGTTTCATCAGCTTACTTTTAAACTTTTATTTTAAACTATTGAACTAATTGAATTTTCTTTCTAACATATATTATAGTTTCTTGAGAGATTTTTTCCGATGCTCTAAACATTCTTCTTTATTTTTTCTACTGTTAAGGAAAAGGGATAAAAAAGCGGAAAGTGGTTTGGAGCTAGGAAAATTTATGACGAGAGACGAATATAGCTAATTAGGAGTCAAGGAACAGATGCAGACAAAGCACAAGAAGAAAGCAATTATAAAATACATCTTTTAAAAAGTAGGTTTTTTAAAATAATTTTTCGTCTAGTATTTTCCAGAGCAATCTAAATTTCAGAAATAATGTGTAATTTTTGAGATAAATGATAAGTGATAGTAGCTTTATGAGAGATAAAAAATTCAAGCACTAGGTAAAAAACTGTTTTCGAATCGGTTTTGAAAGGTTTTGTTTTAATTTTGCAAAATTAAAATCAAGAAAACGTATCTAAAATACAGTTCTTTTAGAAATAAAGGCAATTTCCAAAGCATTTGAAAATTTAACCTTAACAAATCGTTCTTTCGGAGAATTTTAATTAAATTCTACTCAACGAACACTGAAGAGCAGAGTCGAGAAAGATGTAAAACAATTTCCTGAAAGTAAAAGAGGGGGGGGGGGGGAATAGAGTTTAGTTAAAAAAAAATATTTCAGTCAATTGGTAGTAATTAATGAAATAAGATATGACTAATATGATTGCGAACTTTGAAGTATTTTTCTAAGCAGAACTGCGTTGGTAACTTATTGCTTTTATTCTTAGGATTTCTAATACATTTTGTTCGATCTTCTGGGGTCAACTGTTGGGGAAAGTAGGGGAATGTGAGGTGTATGACAATGGGAGGGGGGGGCAAAGTAAAATGATTAAATACTTTAACTTTACAACGCCATCTCTCTAACAAAATTTCAACAATGTGTTTAGATGTATAGGTGATTCCAGTCTAAAGTTAAATTGCTCTACAGGTCAAGGGGGAGAAAAGTAATTTTTAAAACTTGATGCACATACCATTATACTTTGTAGTTCATGAATGTTTTTTTTTTTTTTTGTTATCCTGAAACTTTTGCATTTAACATTTAAGTATTAAAATCTAATTATGTCCTGTAAAGTACTTATTCAGTTAATATTGTGCATGTTTTGGTATTAAACATTTAATACAGGATAACATAAAGTAATCACAAGTAAAGATTCATCATTTTGTTTCTATTACAAGTATTATGTAATAGAAAAAATATAATGAATCTTTACGCAAAATACTTTCAAGAATAAAAATTCAATTGAAAAATTATTTGAATTTTAACATCTTGAACTCAAACTATGTTTTTCAATCACGAATTGTCTGGACGTGTGTGTAAAGGGGGTCGAGTGTGTGTGTGTAATAGCGTGTGTATATGTGTATGAGTGCAGGCGTCTGTCTAGGACATGAACTACATTAACTGAAAGGGCAGGGGCAAACGGACGTCCACGGAGGTGGAGCAGTGTCCACCCACCTGATGGGAGGTTCTGAGTCCAATCTGAAAAAGAAACCAGAGTCACTACGTTCAAAAATGAAAATAAATAGCAATTTGTAATTGCTCAAAAAACAAACAAAAAGAACTAAAAAATAATCGCAATGATCATACAACAATAGACACATACAGGCCATAAATTTAATTGACAATTCCGCAGTTTTAAATTGGAGCAAAGTATGAAATCTATCAACAACTTCCATGCGAAAAAAGAAAGTAAAAAGAAAAGTAGTACAACAATAATAAATTATTCGTGTCTTTTTAATATTCACTCAGGGCGAATACTCGAAGCGATCAATACATGCGGGTGCAGCTCCTGGATCGATAAGATATTTTTGCGTTAAAATAACGGCTAGAGAACTTTGACATTTTGATATCTCATTTAATAATCTGTAAAAATAATAAAAAAGGCGAGATATAAATATCCACGCTTTTGAAAAGCAAATTTTTCGAACACGTATAAAGTGGCAAGTTAACAATTACGCCGGAGTCGTTAAAGGGCACAAAATCGAACTCGAAACCGAGCCATGAGGCGAAGATTTTAAATAAGAGGGGCATTTATTTTGAAATCCATTAATCAATTTTCGCTGAAACAAGGCGAAAATGGGAAGTTTGTTATGGAAATAGATAATGGTAATTAGCGAGGTGGAGGGATATAAATTTAGAACCGATAGGAGTTGAGAGAAACAAGTAAATGAAAACGGTCCTTCAAATTTCAATGGTATCGATTAAAATTTCTTTTTAGCGGCGAGTGCGTCTATTTAGTAGTATTTTTGTTCGAGAGCCAATTCCCGAATAGGCAGTCTTTTGAAGTATTTTTGATGTTAAAAAATATTTTACAAATTTTTTCTTTTTCTTTAATTAAATCAACATAGTCAAGTGTGGGATCACTCTGTGTGTTCTAGAAAAATAAAAGCTGCTACAAGTTGAAGAAATTATCATGTTTGTGTTAGTAGTATCAGTTTTGTGTCAATGTCATAAGTCCTTATTGATGCAATAGCAGTCTTTTTAACCATAAACTTGTTTATTTTGCAATGAAAGGGGGTTCCTTGCTACCTTAAAACAGCATGCTATTTCTTAAATTTTTGTTTCAAAATTTAAGAGTAATTACATTTTAAGCTTTTTAAAACAAATCAGTAATCTAATTTCAAGCTTTCCTGACATTTTGAGTCACTGTGAATCACACAACAAGTTATGGCAGTCTTTTTAACCATAAATTTGTTTATTTTGCAATGAAAAGGGGTTCCTTGCTACCTCAAAACAGCATGCGATTTCTTAAATTTTTGTTTCAAAATTTAAGAGTAATTAAATTTTAAGCTTTTAAAAACAAATCAGTGATCTAATTTCAAGCTTTCCTGACATTTTGGGTCACTGTGAATCATGTTAGAAATGGGGTGCCCAGTAAGTGTTTTCATTAAAAGTAGTGTAATTTTAACCTTGTAGCACCCGCGTGGTAAACTGCACCCGTGCGAATCCATCATTTTTTTTCTTTGTTTTGAAATCAACACATGAAAATTTTGACAAAAGTTCGTTGCGTATTTATAAAACTGATGTTTTTACGTATCAAAAGCAATGTAAGGAGTTTAAAATTAATTACCGCAGAAGTCTTAAAGAAAAACTTGCTATCATTTCCAAAAAAGGAACAAATAAGCAATTTTGTTTTTTGGATTTAGCCTCCAGTTGAATTTGGCCTGTTTCTTTTCGAAGCAAATGAAAAGAAAACAGAAATTGGCAGAAGTTTTTGAAAGAGTGCTTGAAAATGAATCTACTGAATTTTGAATTCATTTTAGTCGAATTGTACACCCGAAATCAGAAGGTTTTAAGGAGTTACAGTAATTTTATAACAATTTTCTTAAATTTATATGAAAAATGTATTTCTTTGAAACCTTTGTTTCTGCACACATTTAGCAATAAATTATTTATTTTCAAACATTAAAATTTTTGTCTCTTTTTTTAAAATTTGAGAAATTTAAGAAAATTTCAATTTTTTAAAAACTCTAATGCTTTTTCATTTTTGCACTTATTTGAAAATTTATTTTTGCCAAATGATCACAAGAATTACCTCTAAAAATCTGTGCATTCATTTTCTTATACACTGATTTGAAAATATTTTGTGATCTTTATGCAAAAAATCGTAAACAAATCTTTGAAGATTTTGTTTTTTGAGCTCTAAAAATGTGTTATTTATAAAATGCTTATTTAATGCACAGTTTTGCTAAATATATTATCCTAAGTGCGAAAAATATTGTTTTAAAGCTGTATTTTTAATAGAAATAATCCTTGGCGATTAGAGTGACATGGGAACACTAAAAACTCATCATTGAGAAAAAGACATTAAAGTTTTGCTAAAGGCACTCATAACTTTTTAAATAATTGAGCTAGAGCAATGCTATTTTTTTTCTAGTGTTTTAAACCACATTTACTTTTGAAATAAGCAATAATTTTTTTTTTTGATTATTTGGTCATTTTTGAGGTACTGTGAACCCCTTGAGTGACTATGGTGACTCAGGATCTCGTACGAGCTCTCCCGGTTTAAGGCAGTAAAATAAAATTTCTAAATGTTTAAAAAAGCTACCTTTTCTCTTCACATCACTAGATTTCTATCATTTCGAAAATTGTATAGATGGCTACAATGTAAGAACATTTTAACCAATTGCAAAAATGGCTTCCAAACAGTAAGTAGAAAATTATTGAATGAAGCATTTAGCTGTGCACAATATAGCAGACATTTTTTTGTGAAGTAATAAGTAGAAAACTGACATCATAATTTTTGGCCGGTAAATGTCGCTGTAACCTTTGAGACCACTCAACTCATAGCGCCGCGCTGAATGACGTCGTAAGTCAATCATATGTTTGATCTCTGAACACTTACAGCATAATAATTTATAAGTAGTTTACGAGCTAAACTGTACTTAAAAGTTTTAAATGGCCCAAAGTTAACGGGAATAGATCAGAGTAACTCCGAATGACCGTGTACTGATTCTACGCATTTGCACTGTTTGTTCTCAACTCTGAATCTATCTGTTGCATGAAAAATGTTGCAACGTTGTAAAAAGGTGTACATTTATTTAAAAGAGGAAATTTAAATTATTAATAAATGCATATTAAATGTGAGGATTATTTTTTATATTTCATTTTTTGAATTATTAGTTCTTTATTTTTACTCAGTACATTTTCGTACTACATGTTATACTTATATTTGCAGGAAATTATTTATTTCTAATTTTTAAATTTGTTTTTCGCAGCTTCATGTTCAAGGCATACTTAAAGAAATTTTATTCAACACATATTTATCTGCTTCTTGATTGCGAAAATATGACTGATTATAAATAAAATGAAATGCTTATGTTTTCGTATTCTAATTTAAAAGTTCAGGAGTACAATTATTTCTAAATAGTGCTGTATGAATATAAACTGTGATGGTAATCCTTTAATATTCCATTCAGTTTTAAGCACAATATGAAAACTATTTGTTTTGTTTTTACCCTATACTCTTACCCCTCATACTATATGCTTTAATAAAAATTTCAGATAATTAAATGTATTTTCTGTTGATAAAACTATTCATCAAAGTTTCTTGGTGAAGATATACTTTAAAATATAATATTTAAAAAAAAATTCCGCCGATTAATCGGTATAATTTTGCCGATTATTAATAATCGGCCAAGTGGCCGATTATGGCCGATTAATCGGCACTGCCGATTAATCGGTGCATCCCTACCATTAGCGAAACAAAAATCTTTATTTTCAAACTCGCTCGATCGTAAACGAGCGAAGAGCTTACGCAAACAGAACTCGATGTAAGTACAATACTTAAATAGAACTGTCTATTGGTGAAAGAACACACTTGAAAAGATATATCTGACATCGAAACTACTTCGTTCAATCCTAAACTGACTCACAGCAGAAACAATCATCGCAAACAGAGACTTTCGATACTTGCTTCACAAATCAATATGCTAATTAACGCAAAAGAAGCTCAGGCTTAAAAAGCAAAGAGCCGGAAAACACGAGGTGTAGTTTTAGTTCGCTACTGACGATTGTTAATGGAAGAGCCTTGAAGTTGATTGAACTCTTTGGAATAAAAGAGTTAGAATAACACCGGAAATGTCGCTCGTTAAGGGACGACGAATTTTTAAAAGTGACTGAAGAATGGGACTGTAATTACGGAAATAGTTTCTAAATGCCGTCGTTTAATTTTTAAATTTGAGGTAATAAACGTTAAGCACTCTAAAGTATTCGTTCAAAGCGATCCGTTTGATTTTAGAGTTGGGTACTTAAAAAATGTATGGGTTGAGTCATTTGTTAACTAAAGCAAACGAAGGAGTCGCAAGTATCTATTAGTTGCTGGTTTGATTGAATTTGCTCTATTGTTTGGTGATTAATGATATTTATCCAATTACGTAAAGGGTCATTCCATAGTGACTAACGTAACATTCAGAGCTGATTTTGTAACAGTTTTTACTTGTAACTTAAAAGGTAAAAAATATTTTTTAGTTATGCTGGTGGATTTACAATGTACATGGTGTCTATGTATTATATCTGCTAAGAATTTAAAATAAAATTAATGACAATAGATATTTTTTCAATCAAAATAGCAGTGTGACTAACGTAACATTTTTGCAACCCTGAAAATGAATACTCATGTTGTGAGGCAAAAATTTTTCAAAGTTAAGCAAGTGTTAAAAACTGAATGATATATTTGAAAAATGTGTAAAGCTGGCTTTTAAAAACATAAAGCACATTTATTAAATCTTAATTTTTTTTAGTCTTAAGTGTCATTTTTACTCAAGATGGAGTGCGACTAACGTAACCATCGAATAAAAAGCAGTAGACACCATTACAAACTCTTTATTATGGCAAAACTCAGTGATAGTTACAATACTTTTTCTTTTTTTTAACTTCTTATGTTGTATGATTTTTATTTATTTAGTTATTTATTTATTTTTGGATACTTTTTTTCACTTCGGTATTTTTTTTTCTTCGGCTAAGGTTGACATTTCTACGGAATGACTCTATACTAGTTTGATTAAGAATATTATTAGTCAAATATTCGTTTTCAAGTAAATTGAATGAAATTCTGCTGCCACAAGAAAGAAAGCCCTATCACCAAGGCAAAAGGAAAAAAAACCTTTATAAATGATATTATATATTTTTTAAATGTTTTAGCGCTTAAGTAGAATCCTGCAGGAGCAACGCTTTAAATTTCTTTGAAAACTGCCTTTGGACAAACGACAAAAAATCTGTAAAAATGAATAGCAGTAACAGTAACATTTGGCATATAATGCAACGTTGAAAAGTATAAATGCGCAGGAATACTGCAGACACGTGTTTTGACGTTACAAGAAACGCCTTTTTCAATGTAAAAATGTGAGCTTATGGATGCACAGAGATCATGGGGCAAAAGTTTTTGCTTTGTTTTTACCTGTCTGTTGCCTCACGGCAGTGCATTACATGTGCAATATCATCCTGCTTAACAGTCAGAGTAAGAATGTGATATACTGCACGCACATCAGCTGTATTACAAGTAGTATACAAACTACTAAAGCATTCACATTGTCCGGTATAGCAACTGTTAGCAATACATTTAAGTCGAAATACATTGCATGACTACTGTAAAAAGAAAATGCTGAAATGGTAAATCCCTCATCAGAGCACGTTTGGAGTAACAGGTAGTCACGTAACCGCTATTTACACTTGATCCATTGCGTGATGGAAACCCATTTACATGGAATTGGTTAAATATATTAATCAAACATTTCAAGGGAAAAAGCTCCAAATGTGTTTCGAATTGCTCTTTGAAATCTGTTTACGTTGAGCGCATTGGCAACATTATCGTAATATGATTCGCGCACATTGTAGCTTCACTTGGAATGAAATAGAGAGATGATTTCGATTTTCTTAAAAGAAAAGGAAAAAACAGAAAAGGGACTCAGTTAGTTTTATACTAACAGGAGAAAAATATCTTTTTAATCTCGAAAATGGAAAGGAATGATTTCGAAATATACTTTGTATATTGTATAGTTAAAAAAATTCTCTTCTCTCTCTTTTTCTTGATATTATGCACTTATCTGTGTTTACTAAAAAGCAAATCAATCCTTTTTGCCTTTATTCCTTTTAAAACAAATATTTAACTAAGATTGCGTCTTCACAAACTATCAAATATTTATTGCGTGTTAAGTTTGCAAAACCTATATGAACTCTGTTGAGGAATTTGTCAAAACGAAGTTTTTATTTTCTACTTGTGCTTTCTTCTTCTTTTTTAATTTATAGTTTTTGTTTTGTTCTCTATGATATTTTTGTTTAGAATAATTGATTTTTTCTGCAAAATATGCTTTTAAAATTTCTCGAATTTTTGAAAACAATATTTAAATTGCGTTAAAAAAGAGCTTTGGAAAAAATGGTTTCTCAAAACTTCCGTAGTAATAAGTGGAGAAAGATAGGATAAAGTGAAAAAGCAGGGAAAAGTGAAATGGAGAAATACTCTTAGTTTGTAGAAATACTATCTAGTAATATTTTAAATGTGGTTGTTGATTAAAATAAAAATAATAAATATCAAGGCATATATTAATGCAAATCATTCCCGAAATTTGATACAGATATAATATTTTGAGGTGTACTAAAAGTCAGTTTTGTTATTATAATTCGTTTATATAAGGGATTAACCGTCATAAACGAGAGTTGACTGTACAAATAATATTGCATGTCTGCACTAGAAATTTAGGGACTATTTTAATTACTTCACTGAAACTACACTTTTGGGACACAGGGCGTGGTTAAGTTTAATGTCGTATGAGAACGTGCGACGTGCGGGCTGTAATTTCTCATTCAGAAAACTTTGTGACAGTTAGTTTCCAGAACTTTTAGTAACTAAATCTTTTGAACTTTTCTCGATATCTTAATGGCGAGAAACTAGAAAATGCATTACGCTTTAAAACGTGTTTTTAATCAAGGCAAATCAGCGTGACATTAATCTACGTTTGAACTGGAACAAATAAGTTCACATTTGGCTATGTTTTGAAGCAAATTAATTAAATTACTAACTACGACTGGGGAGGCATATTTGTTTAAAATTGAAAAAAAAAAAAAAAATTCGATGTTTCAAAACTTCTGTATTTAAAAGTAAAGAAATATGACCTTTTGAGACATTAATGTGCTAAAAAGCATTTTTTGTGGAAATAACCTTTTAAACATTTTCTGACAAAAAGTGTAATTTTTAACTGTAAGTGTGTTTATTGACTTATGGTTATCACGAATTCTTAACAGCAAAAATGAAATTAATAATAATAAAAAAATAGAAAAACAATACAATTTTTTAAATGAATAAGTGTAATATTAATTTCGTTTAATAGCAATGTTTGGTCATTGAAAGAGAGTGACCTAAAACTTTCTTTAATATTTTTCGACAAATATATTTATTTTTCCTCCACTTTTTTATCGGTCAAAGTGTCGCCCCCTGCCTGATGCGCCCTTGCAAGAGACACTTGCGGCAATCCACAGGTACGCCACTGCTTATTCTTACGAGTTTTTTTTCTTTAACATTTTTACACTAACATAATCAAAAAAAAAGTTGTTGTGCCCCTTGCAGGAGACACTCCTGCTCCTATCATCCCCTAGGTACGGTCCTGAGTGAATTCAACTAAACAAAACAATCAACTTAAATGTCCTACCAGACCACAGAAAGCTCACGAAGAACGTGAAAACCTTCCTCAGAAGGATACAGCCAAAGTTTTATTCCCCACTCCTTTTTAATATTTATGCACATAAAACAAGGAATGACTCAAAAGAAAAACGTTTGCCCTTTAAGCTAAAAGCCTTGAAATCAAAATAATCGACCGCCAACAGGGGAACCCTGAGCGAGAAATTCATCGTTTTAATCCAGAAAGTCACGATTGGAAGATAAACCTTTGTCGTGCCCGTGGACAAAAGCGACAAAATTTCGCTGTATTACTTATTTTTGGAAGACGTGACAGTATTTCTTTCCCAAAATTTAGCCGTCTTTGAAGTTTCTGTTAAGAATTCAGTAGTTTTGATGACTTTATTTGAAAAGAAGGGATATGCTATCAATAACTATTTTTTTTTATAGATATCGTGGAAAATATGGAAACAAATGCTATAAAGAAAAAAATATTTCTGTGTTTTATAATACACTGAAGTGACAAAAGTCATGGGATACCTCTTAATATCGTGTCGGCCCTCCTTTTGCCCGGCGAAGTGCAACAACTCGACGTGGCATGGACTCAACAAGTCGTTGGAAGTCTTCTGCAGGAATATTGAGCCATGCTGTCTCGATAGACGTCCATAATTGTGAAAGCGTTGATGGGGCAGGATTTTGGGCACGAACAGACCTCTCGATGGTGTCCCATAAATGCTCAATGGGATTCATGTCGGGCGATCTAGGTGGCCAAATCATTCGTTGGAATTGTCCAGAATTTTCTTCAAACCAATTGCGAACAGTTGTGGCCCGGTGACATGGCGCATTGTCATCCATAAAAATCCCATCGTTGTTTGGGTACATGAAGTCCATGAATGGCTGCAAGTGATCTCCAAGTAGCTGCACATAAGCATTTCCAGTCAATGTTCGGTCCAGTCGCACTAGAGGACCAAGTCCATGCCATGAAAAAACAGCCCACACCATTACGGAGCGACCACCAGCTTGAACAGTGCCTTGCTGACAGTTTGGGTCCATGGCTTCGTGGGGTCTGTGCCACACTCGAACCCTACCATCGGCTCTTACCAGCTGAAATCGTGACTCATCGGACCAGGCCACGGTTTTCCATTCATCTAGGGACCAACCGATATGCTCACGTGCCCACGAGAGTCGCTGCAAGCGATGTCGTTCTGTCAGTAAAGGCACTCGAGTCGGTCTTCTGCTGGAATAGCCCAAGAAATCCAAATTTCTCCGCACAGTTCTAGCAGACACGTCCATTGTACGTCCCACATTGATTTCTACGGTGATTTGACGCAGTGTTGCTTGTCTGTTAGAATTTACGACTCTTTGCAGACGTCGCCGGTCTCGATCTTTAAGTGCAGGCGGTCGACCACTGCGCTGTCCATGGTGGGATGTTATGCCTGAAATTTCATACTCTCGGCACACTCTTGACACAGTGGATCTGGGAATGTTGAATTCTCTAACGATTTCCGAAATGGCATGACCCATGCGTCTAGCTCCAACTAACATTCCGCGTTCAAAGTCTGTTAATTCACGTCGTGCGGTCATCATCACGTTAAAACCTCTTCACATGAATAACTTGAACAGAAATGAAAGCTCTGTAAAAGCACTGCGCATTTATACCTGTTCTATGCGATGCTACTGCCATCTGAAAATTTGCATATTGCTATCCCATGACTTTTGTCACTTCAGTGTATTTTCATGCATAGTTTTGTTGCTAACAGAGCACATTTTGGAAAACATAAATCGGGAATATGTCATCAGTTGATGAAACTTTAACTCGTATTTCTCTTGTTTGTATTTAAATCAGGGGGGACTTCCGGTGGAGGGGGGGGGAGCATGGCGTAGGATGCGGTATTTAAATGTTTCAAAGAGTAGGTGTTTTAGATGGCCTTTCTCTTTTTGGGGGAGGGGAGGGAGGAGGTTCTCTGTCTTCGTAACTTTTGAGGAGATGCGCCCTCAGTTTGGAAACCGGGGGGGGGGGGGGTCGGGGGAGAGCACCAACGTTTAAAGCTACATTTTGTGTTCTTTAATGGCTAAGATGCACTTAGTATAGATGATATTAATCATATCATACAAGAAATTTTGTTTGAAACTACAAGCTGTCCTGTATTTCTATAACCGTATACTAAATATGTATCTTGTATAAATTAAAGTTGACTAAATAACTCTAGCATTTAACTTGGTAATCAAGTTCTTTTCGTTTTTGTTTATGACATAAGTTTGAAAAGAACAGTCTGCACTCGAATAATTCAAGCCGTTCGTGACTTTCGCTCTCCCCCCCCCCCCCAAAAAAACCGAAGTATTACGCTCATAATATTGAGCAATTATTCATTCTTATCTCTTGTCTGAAATCAGAATCTCACTGCAGTGGAAACATGGTGGTGATTTCACTTATTTAATGTGTTTAAATAAGATTAGTTTCAAATATTTATTTGATCTAAAAGCAAACTCTCGCTAAAAAATCGCCCACCCCTTCAACTATTTATGGGTAGTTAAGGAATCAGCATGATATTCTATACATTTCTCTCTAATACTTGGGGATGCATAAGAAATTATCATCTGATGGTTCATGTCTTAGGCCGAGAAGCTCTTATCAAATTTGGAATAAATTTGCCGAATGACTCTCAAATACATTGCTCGCAATTGCGCCATAAAAAGGATATTTTGATCTCTTATTTATTTTTTTGAATAATGTGCGAAAAATCATTCTTCAGTTTAAAATGATTTCTCACACATCATTTACAAAAATTAAGCAAGACACCAAATAATCCTTTTCATGACATAATGTATTCGAAAGTCATTCGGCAAATTTATCCCAAATTTGATAAGAGCGTCTCGGCCAAAGAATATCATGCTAATTCCTTAGCTATCTTTAAATATTTAAGGATGAAAAAAGAAAGAAACAAAAAATCCGACGGGTCAGCTTAATAGTCAATTTAAAAGGATTTAAAATGCTTTCCCACACATCATTCACAAATAAGAGATCAACTAATCCTTTTCATGACATAATTCCTCGTAATGTATTCGAAAGTCATTTGGCAAATTTATCCCAAATTTGATAAGAGCGCCTCGGCCGAAGAGATGAACCATCAGAGAAGTTGGCCCAAGTTCATTACTCTTGGAGCTCTCTTCCAAGCGTGTGTTACGATTACGAGTACTCAACACGGCACAGGGCCCATTAGCCGGAAAGTGCTCTGGACGTGGTAAAAGATCGTAAAGGGCGAAACGTGAGCCATCTATTGCGCAACGGGCTGTGCGTCACGCTGCAGTTAATCTTCCTTTGTCATCTGAGCTTGACTTAACTCTTTTGTTGCTTTTATGGGGAGGCGGAATTGAATAAACAAAGCGGGGAATTGGTGGGACCGGTTTCTTTGCGGTGGTTGTTTCGTTTTGGGTGGCAATGTGTAATCCATCATTCCTGCACCGCAATGGCAATATTTTTTATTGCTGCCGAATCTTCACTCGAGAGAACTATTTGATGAGTAGATTTGTAATGACATCAAAACTATTTAGTTTCTTAACCAATCTCGTATCTTAGTGTGTGTGGGGGGGGAGGGGGCTTCAGTTCTTGTTGACACTAGGTGGTACTAGTCTTATAATAGTGATATAAATTTCTTGTAGTGGTGATTTTTTACTTACAGTCAAACCTTCACATAAAAAAAATTCAAAGAGATTTGTAATGTCATAAGAGTTGCTTATTCCCACAGTTTAGAGAAGAATGGAGGACATTCATTTGTTTTGCTTGACACTAGGTGGTTCTAATACTGCACTAATGCCAGTTTCTTATAGTGATGGTTTATTTATCCTTTTGGATGGACAAAATAATCCATCACTTTTAGACTGCATTGGAATATGACACTTTTTACTTACTTTCAAATCTTTACTCACGAGAGCTACACATTTAGAAAGTAAGTTTGTAATGGCATAAGATTACCTTATTTCTTATGCCATTCTGACAAATCTTACTTTTGAGAGGGGGGGGGAGACACCTTCATTTGTTCTGGTTGACACTAGATAATACTTGTACTGTAGTGATACCGGTTTCTTACTGGGGTGATTGATTTATTTATCTTTTTGGATGACAAGCTATAACTCTTCATTCTTTGACTGCATTGAAACATGACAATTTTTACTTGCAGTCAAACCTTCACATGAAAAAAAACTATTCAGAGAGATCTGTAAAACCGTTAGAGTTGTTTAATTTCTTATTCACCCCTAATTTTTTGGGGAGAGGAAAAAAAAAAACCTAAATTAGTCGGACTGACACAGGTAGTACCAGTACTTTAGTGAGATTACTTTCTTGTACAGTTGTTTTTTAATGACAAATTGTAACCCACCATTCTTAGATCGTATTAAAGGCCCTTGCATAATGATGCATATTTTCCCTAACAAACTTGACAACTTCCTTCTCTTTGCTATAAAGTGTCATACTTTACCTTGCCCTTCCTCTCCCTGTATCCCATATTACGCTGCATTTTTAAAACATATTTTTTTGTTAAATTTGTAATGTCACATTTTTTGTTTCCCTAATTCCCCTTTTCCCAAACTGTCTCAATTTCAGAAATCCCTTCACCTTTGCCACAAACTGACACAATTTCCCGAACTCTCTCCTACCCTCAAAACTTGACTTCATATGTAGAGGACACTTGACAATATTTTTACATGCAGTCTAATCCTCACATAAGAAAACTATTTAGTAAGAAAATGTATACTTATTAATGAAGATTAACACCTGCTGAGTTATAGAATAATCTAATTTGCTTTGAGAATAATAACTGATTCAACGAGTTTTCGCTGACTGTATATTTCAAGACTTAGTCCGCAAACGGTTTTTTCCTTTCGGAAATTTAGTGACATACTTACTGGTTCGGAGGACTCTTTATCACAGAGATATATGATTACAGTTATCATACGAATATTCACATTTGTTATGTGAATTTTTGAATCAACATCGGGTCTTCTATGGTCGTGGGAATTTTTTGTAGTTGCAATGTATTAAACTTACCACTACAGAAATCGGTGGCATATTTTTATTGCAATCAATGAAAATGATAATTGATTGTGAAAACAAAATGTTTAACCCATTAATGATTAGCGTCCCTTTTTAGGGACGGTCCAAAAAAGGGTTTGAATATCCCCAATAAGAGCACTTCAACCAAATAATAGTGTTCAATTAGTACCTTGGTATTGTTTCAATTCGTTATTAACAGATTGCAGCGCATAACCATTGTAAAATGTGTTCTGTAGCAGTTTTAATATGATCGTTATCAAAAATTACATCGTTCACAATCTCAAGAAAAAAAGCAAAGTTTTCAAAGTTATTCCCAACTTCCCAGTTTATGTTAATTGTTGATTTTATTTCTTCTTATAAAATGTCTTTTAAAATATTATATCGTAGGCAGAAAAAAAATTTAGGGAAAAAAGTACGTACCCTCTGGGGTTTATCGAAACTTTTAAGGGACGATTTTTCTTTCGTTAATAAAACAATTATTTTTTACATGATATTTTTTAATTTATTTTTCCTGTCCATTAAACACTGTTTGTAACCAGTACACAAAATATCTTTGAAAAAAAAATGTCAGGCATTAATGGGTTAAAAATGAAAGACATAACGTTTAACACGGAATCATACCTAGTTAACTCAAAATATCCTATCGAATAAAATCAAATTCTACTTACGACATTGAAAAATGTTTGACATCCTATTCCTATCTTATCTGAAATTCTAACGTAGTTCCGTTTCCGACATAGAAAGATGCATTAACCTTGTATCCTGTTTGCTTTTTGCGTCAGCTAATACCCTGTATATACATAAAAATGGAATAGATCAGATAAATCAATCTATTCTTATATCGTGATTTTTTACTAAAGCATGCAAGAAAAGGTACACACGTTTCTATAGATTGGGCCAAATAACTGTTTGCAAAATATAGAAGGATAAAAACAACTTACACCAAAAGATCATTTTCTCTGGCATTATTAGTAAGAATCATCGCTTTAAAGTTAGCTTTGATAATATAAAATTTGAAAAATAATGATAATAAACAGGGCACTTTCGCGTCATGATGTGTATCAATTGTTGGACAAATTACTCAACTAAGACTTCAAATATTTTAGACTTTTGCTTCATTTCATGTACTTTATATAGAAAGTGGAATCGACTGCTGTAAATACAACTATATTTTGAATGCTTGAAGAGCGAATATTAAATATTTTTGCTTCAATGTAATATTATAAGACATCTCGGGTGCTCAGCAAAAAAAAAAAAAAAAAAAACGAAGTATTATTTTGGAGAGTTCTCAAAATTTGATTTCATTAAGTGGAGGTGGTCTGTGTGTTGGTAGTGAAACACATCAAACGTCTCTAATTAAATACGCATTTAGTTAAAAATTGTGGTTGTCAAAATTGTAATTAAAAAGGAAAGAAATAATAATTTCTTAAATGAAAATGTCATTTTGAAAATATTACGTTCACGGGAAAGAAAAGTTTTTCTTCCTAGTGGTTTCAAATACTTTTTAAACAATGATAAAAATGTGTTCAATATGCAATTTGATTCGGCTAAAAAATTGTAACACGCATATTTATCAATTTTTTTATTGCGTTAGTTCTTTTGATTCCTTTTTTTTTAATTTTACTTCATTTATCTTATTGTTCATTTTTAATGGTTAATGTTATTTTTTTTCTCGATTGAGTTTAAAACAGTTCCCCCGCCAATTTTTAAAGAATCATTTTTTCACAGCAGTAAAATAAATCTTTGGTTTAGCTTTTATTCCGCAATAAAACAAATCCGCTATTAAGCTCTTGGAACTCATTTTAAGTGTAACAATTCTGCTTTCAGGCGCACATTTTCTACGCATACTAATGCGTTTTACTAGTCTTAACCCATTAATGCCTGACATTTTTTTTCCAAAGATATTTTGTATACTGGTTACAAACAGTGCTTAATGAACAGGAAAAATAATTAAAAAAAAATATTATGTGTGTATATACATATATATCTATATAAAAATAAATACAGAATATAGAAATACATATAATTAAAAAAGCCACCTGAACAAATCCCTAAGACAAAAAAACTTTTGTCTTCGGGATTTGTTCAGGTGGCTTTTTTACATTCCTTGTTCCTTCCGTTTGAAGGTGAGTTTTCTGTGTTTTCTTGGTTTCTTTCAAGGCTCTCGGGGGAGATAACATGCTTTTGGGACCCTCCCACATGTTATATAGAAAGATCCTTTTCGAACCAAAGTGTGGTCTTCCCCCTGATGAAATGCTGCACTTTGGTTCGCTTTTGTATTTTGGTTTTCATCTTTTCATTTTATTTGCCTGTTTCAATATATATATATATATATATATATATATATATATATATATATATATATATATATATATAAATACAGAATACAGAAATACATATAATTAAAAAGGGGGGAAGTTAAAATCCCAAAGGACATAAAAATACATGGAAATACATGAACATCAAAGCCTGTACTGAACTGTCAGCGCAAAGCCGCTAGAAACAAAACAGCACATTAATATTGAAACAGGCAAATAAAATGAAAAGATGAAAACCAAAATACAAAAGCGAACCAAAGTGCAGTATTTCATCAGGGGGAAGACCACACTTTGGTTCGAAAAGGCTCTTTGTATATAACATGTGGGAGGGTCCCAAAAGCATGTTATCTCCCCCGAGAGCCTTGAAAGAAACCAAGAAAACACAGAAAACTCACCTTCAAACGGAAGGAACAAGAAATGTAAAAAAGTCACCTGAATAAATCCCGAAGACAAAAACGACCTTTTTAACAAAATTATTGAAGAAAAACATACTTGGATTATTAAAAATAACGCACCAGTTCTTGATTTCCTGAAAAATAATAAAATCGATTGTATTTTTTCTTTTGACTTTAAAGATCTCTTTACAAGTATCTCCTTATCCAGCCTTAAATATGTTCTTCTGTCTTATTTTTACTACTACAGCATCTCACTTGGCATTAATGAAACTCTTTGGCTTAATTTAATAAATTTTTGCATTTTCAATAACTACATATTTAACGGCGAGCATTGTTTTTTACAAATTAAGGGTATCCCACAAGGTTCCAATTTTTCTTCCGTTTTAGCTAATCTATACCTTCACTACTTTGAAAAAAACTACACTTATACAATCCCTAAGGCATTCAGGTATATTGACGACCTAATTATTTTCAACTATCATTCCTTTTATAACGATTTTAAAAATATTATCCTACAGATCTTGATCTCGTTCACACTAATGATAATATTAAACAAACAGATTTTCTAGATTTGCACATCTCTATTACAGAAAATGATTTGAATATTGACCTTTATGATAAAAGACATTCTTTTAATTTTCACGTTAATAGACTGATTATTTGGGAATCAAACATCTCTATCAAAGTTTTTCGCAATACCCTGATTAATGAAATCTGCAGGATTAAAAATATTTGTAACAAAAATAACTACATTCAAAAAAGCATTACTCTTTTGAAATCTGCACTTCAATACAATAATGTTCCGTCATCTTTTTATTCTAATTATCTAAAAAAAGCTGGGCTGTGTCCGGTCAACATACTGTAACCGTAACTTTTTTTCCTACCTGTTGCATGCTTAGTTTTCAGTATCACTCAGATGTTTTTGTCTTCGGGATTTATTCAGGTGGCTTTTTTACATTCCTTGTTCCTTCCGTTTGAAGGTGAGTTTTCTGTGTTTTCTTGGTTTCTTTCAAGGCTCTCGGGGGAGATAACATGTTTTTGGGACCCTCCCACATGTTATATAGAAAGAGCCTTTTCGAACCAAAGTGTGGTCTTCCCCCTGATGAAATGCTGCACTTTGGTTCGCTTTTGTATTTTGGTTTTCATCTTTTCATTTTATTTGCCTGTTTCAATATATATATATATATATATATATATATATATATATATATATATAATATATATATCAGTAGCGAGGCGTGACTTCAAGCGTCAGTCATCGCTAACTTTCAAGTCCCTAAAGAAATATACCAGATCATATGTTTCGCTCAATGGTGTTTGTGATAAGAAATTTCTGAAAATTTTGGGCTGCCGTTTCCGAAATTTAATTTTTCAGTTTTCGAAAATTTTGAACTGTCGTATCCGATGTCCATTATTTGGTTCTTTTTTTTTCATTGCTGAAGAATAACAATATTGCGATGTGTTTAAAAAAATGATATATTGCTACAGCTTTTTACGAATGTGTGTGTGAGGGGGAGGGAGGGGTAAGCTCCTCATACTTTCAGAACATTTCATCAAATCTTCAGAAAATTTTACTTACTTTGTAAAAATCTTGGTTCACAGATGCTTCTTTTTCAATTTGAAAAGTTCAAGCTGGCTGAAATGCAAAGCTCGAACTGCAACGAGCACTACTTTTTATGAAAAACATTTATAATTGAAACTAAAAAGAGAGAGTAAAAAATAAAAAAAAAAACCACGCACACATATATTCGTTTTTGAAAGTTCGATGAAGTTCCAAACCACAAAAGGTAACAGTGTTTTCCCCCATGCAAAACTACTGTTGCAAACAATATTGTCTTCGTCCCGTCGGGCTCATATTGGCGCCATCGTAAGATAACTATATTTTTCTAATCGCAACCCCTTTTTTTTGAAAAATATGACGCACCGAATTGAAAAAAAAAAAAAAAAGAATGAACGAAACAGGAGAAAAAAATCTCTACCCCTCCCCATCCAACCCCCACGATCCGCCAAAACTGAGAGTTGCCAGTAAAAACAAAATGCTTTGCACATAAAATTTCCGCGGGTCATCGCCGATGACTCGTAGTACATCTAAGAAGCTGTGAAAGAATCTGATTGGCTGAAATGGCTGACAAGCGAAAAAACTTCCGCGCGCACACACAAAACCGATGCGGTATCTTTAGCGATGAGTGAAGGTCACGCCTAATCGTTTACTCAACAGATAGCACCACTAAAATAAAATTATTTGGAATATTAAATGATCCGAAAAAATAATCTGAAAATAAAATTTTAAAAACTTTAATTCTTCCAGTGCAAAACGAGGTTTGCCTTCAGGTCATCGGCGAATCGTTCGATGACTTGAGGCCTCGCTACTGATATATAATATATATATATATATATATATATATATATATATATATATATATATATATATATATATATATATATATATATATATATATATATATATATATATATATATATATATATATATACTAGCTGACCCGGCCACGCGTTGCTGTGGCTAAGGTATGGAATGTTTCAATAGAAACGAAAAACTTTATTACCGTTATAGAGATCAACTTTATATAAATATGAATTTGAGGTCAAAATATGAAAAAAATCGAAGAAAAATTTCCTAAGTTTGCTAGAAACAAAAAATCAACAAAAAATGTAGCATTTTAGTACTTAGAAATATTATATTCAAGCTTATAGCAATTAAGTTAATTAAAAATTTGCTAATTGCTATTGTAACATTTTATTTTTTAATGTTGCATTTTATTTTTTAATAATGTAGGTAGGGTAGATAATTAACCAATATTATTTGTTATTTTTTGAATTATAAGCATTTTTAATTTCAGTTTAACTCAACACTAATCGGAGCACAATATTCTTTGTTAATCTGTCTATTGTAAACAAAAATAGATTGGACGGTTTTCCCACACGGGAGCAAGCGACCTATAGTTGCCCATGGGAAAAACATGGATTTTCTAAATCCAAACCGCAAATTGACATTGTTTGTCCTTGGGACTTATTAATGGACATGGCGAAAGCTAAACGAATGGGAAACTGTAGCCTTTTGAAGGGTATTGAAGATTCTGACGGTGTCATTGGGATACGTGGCAACAGAACTACTTCATCTTTAAACTTGCTAGTCAAAATGATTGCCTCAATAATGTTCCCGGTGATTTTTTTGAATACTAAACGCGTACCATTGCATAATCTCGGTGGATTTAAATTACGTAGAAGAACTATGGGTGAACCAATTTTTAACCGCAGATTATGTGGTGGCATTCCGGGTATGTCTAAAGAATTTTAGCCAAGAATACAAAAAAGCTGGTAGCTAAATAGATAATTTGCAATAAAAAATATATTGCGGTCCTAAATTGAGATAAAAACTATTCTATCATTTAAGTTGGACCAAACTGAAACTGCGTGCAAAATTTGGTTAAAATCGGTCCAGTAGCTGAGGACACCAATTGGACACAAACACAGAGACGCGTAATTTTTATATATTATAAGACAGAATAAGAAAGATTATTACTTGTTTACTGCTCTCCAGAAGCTGCCAGAACGTGTGCTTTATGTCGCTCAGCCATGGAGGTGTCAAAAAAGGCTTAGTAAAAAGGCTTAGCCAAGAACACAGAAAAGCTGGTAGCTAAATACCTAATTTGCAGTAAAAATTATATTGCGGTCCTAAATTGAGATAAAAACTATCCTATCATTTAAGTTGGACCAAACTGAAACTGCGTGTAAAATTTGGTTAAAATCGGTTCAGTAGCTGAGGAATCCATTGGCCACAAACACAGGGACACGTAATTTTTATATATTAAGATATTACCTGTTTACGGCGCTCCGGAAGCTGTCAGAACGTGTGCTTTATGTCGCTCAGCCATGGAGGTGTCAAAAAAGGCTTAATAAAAAGGCTTAGTAAAAAGGTTTAGTCAAGAACACAGAAAAGCTGGTAGCTAAATACATAATTTGCAATTAAAAATACATTGCGGTCCTAAATTGAGATATAAACTATCCTATCATTTAAGTTGGACCAAACTGAAACTGCGTGCAAAATTTGGTTACAATCGGTTCAGTAATTGAGGAGTCCATTGGCCACAAACACAGGGACACGTAATTTTTATATATTAAGATATATATATTTTTTTTTTTTTTAAAGGAAAGAAAAATCGTCCCTTAAAAGTTACGGTAGGAATAATTTTGAAAACTATTCTTGAGATTGTGAACGATGTAACGATGTAATGTTTGATAAAGATCATATTAAAACTGCTACAGAACACACTTTACAATGGTTATGTGCTGCAATCTGTTAATAACGAATTGAAACAATACCAAGGTACTAATTGAACACTATTATTTGGTTGAAATGTTCATTTTAGGGAAATTCAAACCCTTTTTTGGACCGTCCCTAAAAAGTGACGCTAGGCATTAATGGGTTAATCAACCTCTTTACTTAGGCATACTTGAGTTGGGAGAAACAAAATGACTAAATAAATAAATAAATAAATAAATAAACTGCAAAAAAAGGTGCGAGAACAAGTATAAAAATGGGTTATGTTATACCAAGTACAGTTTCAATCACAGCTAATTTACGGTATAATGAGTAGAAAGGTGAGAAATGAATTGCTTCGAGGAAAAACGATTCAAAGTTACCATTGATTTTAAGAATATACTTACAAACCCTAAATATTTTTCCACTTAATTCTTTCTGGTTATACAGGATGCGGCGCAGAAATTTGCTGTTTTGAAAAGTCAATAAAAGAAGTACTGCAGAAGTATCAGTTTATTTCTTTTTAAATGATATTTTACTCATTCTGAATTTTTATCTTAACTAGATTTTAAAACTACATCGGACAAATGGCGGCCCCCCATTAATGATGCACTGATATACCCTAGATTTGAAGTTTCGTTCCACTCTTTCGAGCATTTCGACTGGGATGTTGTCGATATCAAGCCGGATGTTGTTCTTCAGGTGTTGTAGGGTTCGGGGCTTGTCGCTGTAAACGATCGATTTGAGATACCCCCATAAAAATAGCCGCAGGGTGTCAAATCGGGGGAACGCGCCGGCCTCGGTACGTCACCTCTCAAGGAGACGTTATCACTCAACTGTTGAACCACAGCAAGTTTGTAAGGATGAAAATGGAATTCGGTGGGAAGAATTCGTTTCAGTGTGCAATCAGAAATTGCCAGAACAGCATCGTGTTTACGCGCCGAACGCCTCGGAGAGCGCAAAAACGACTCCCTCACCTTGTCGACGTTTTTTGGGGTTCCCTCGCACCAAACAGTTACTCTTTTAATCAAGTTTTATGCGTCTTATCGAACCAAACCAAGTGGTACACCAAGAACGCTGCATAGGCAATTCCGCCTCCACACGAGGTCCATGGTAGCATTAATAAAAAAGCTGTAATATAAAAGCAAATGCACGAAGGAGCGTAATTTAGAATAAAGTGTACTAAAAAATGCAATTAAAAATTATGAGTAAATGCAGGCCCGTCATTTAGGGGGGGGGCGGGGGGGGGGTCAATTGCCCCCCCCCCCCGACTTTGAGAAATCAATGTATTTACATATAAGTGGGCGCGGTTTTTTACGTTTTCCGATGAAATTGCATTGTGTTTGGACCCTTTGCCCCCCCCCTGGAAAAACTTGAAATGACGTCCCTGAAATAATGGTATTACACGTAGGAAAATTCGAACAACGTAACTTCCAACTCAACCGCAAATTCAACTTTTCATTCAACTACCTGCCAGAAATGGCATTGTACAGTGTACACGGATGTTTTATGGACGAAGTTGAAGTCGGGGTTGCGTTGGGGGTTAGGTTGAATGAATTTCTCAATCTGCGATACCCCCTTAACAGTTCATGACCAGTAAAAAGACTGGGGGTTTCACACTTACGAAAATTCGTTCAACGCAACTCTCAATTCAACCGCAACTTCAACATTTCATTTAAATATCTGCCGGAACTAGCATAGCACTCACGGATGCTTTCTGGAAGAAATTGACTGGAGAGTAGGAGTTGTGGTTGAAGTGGGAGTTTTGTTGAAAGAATATTCCGAAGGGGGAAAATATCCGTGCGCTATGCTATATCTTTTTATTTACTTTCTTTTTAGAAATGCCATAAATCGAGGAATGCATTTATTTCGACAAAGCCGCTTGTGTTATTCTTCCATGGTTTTCCGCAGTTTACCTTAATTTTCCCTTGAGAAAATTAGAAAAAGAGAAATTAAATGAAATAAATTGCTAGGCTGCAATTCTTTGCTTCATTATTTTTTAAAATTTCCATCCTTAAAATGAATCATATCGTTACAGTCTAGAGAAATCCATTCATTACTTTTAATATTGGTCATTGACTTGTCATTCTTATTCATTTTCTCATAATATACAAATGTCTCAGATCGAGGAATGTATTTATTTCGATAAAGCTGCTTATTTTTTCCGCCTTCAGTTTTCCGTAGTTAACCTTTATTTCCCCATGAAAAGTTACCCTGTTAAAAATTTTCCTGAAATTTTACGGTAAAAGTTACTGGCATCCAAGTTGCCAGTAACTTTTACCGTAAAATATTTTTTTATAGTAAAATTTTACGGAAGAGAAAACGCGAATTAAGAAGCGCGAGATACGAACGACAAGGATCGAACCCGGACCCAATTTTTTCACACTGCTTTACTATCCACTGTACCAGATGAGGCACATCAGGAGAGCGGAAATAGGGTGTCATCTGCATCTCACAGTAAGTCACGTGGTGATCAATTGGCGTTGCAATCGCATTTTTTTTTCGGTACAGTTTACTGTAAAAATTTTCTGTGCTATAAACGCTACATTTTACGGTAACATTTACCATAAAAGCTTCCTGAATTTTTAGCAGTGTAGAAAAAAGAAAAACAAATAAACAAATTGCTTAACTGCAATTCGTTTACTATAATATTTTTCAATTATTACGATCACCGAATTATCATTATTATTTTCTTATTTATTTAGTTTTTACAAATGCCTTAAATCGAGAAATGCATTTATTTCGACACAGCTGCTTCATTTGTTTTTTCTTCCGTTTTCTGTTGTTAACCTTAAGACGGAACCCTGGAGAAAATTAAAAAAAAAAAAAGAAATTTAACTGAATAAATAAATTGCTTGGCTGCTATTCGTTTAGTTTATTTTTTTAAACTTCTCGCCTCAAAAAGAGTTTATCGTCACTACCCGAAAAAAAATCCACTCATTTACAGTCACTAACTTGTCAGTATTATTAATTATTTATTTACAAACTTACTTTTCCCAAATGCCTTAAATCGGGGAATGCATTTATTTCAACAAAAGCTGCTTATGTTTTTTTTTCTCCCCCTTCGGTTTTCCGTAGTTAACCTTAATTTCCCCTTGAGAAAATTCCAGCCGCGTGTGACGATTCCGGGGTTGTTTGTCTGCGCGCCAGTTGGCTTGCTCCGCGCACTTTGTCGGTAAACAGAGAACGGCTCCCAATTATTTTATGGGCGGAGGGGGTTGGATGAATGGCGGTGTTTACCGTTTGCTGGGAACGACTGAAAGGTTTATAGAATGGACTTGCTAAGCGGGCTTGGAATTTAGGACATAGCAGCGAATTTTGAAATTCAGGATATTGGAAATTAGTAGCCTAGCAAAGTTATCAGCAGAAGTGGGCTTAGATCTTGCTGGGCCCTGGGAGACTTGTTACCGCTGGCCCTCATTTTATGTAAGAAAATTACCTGCAAAATTTTTACTTAAAATGTTAACACAGATTAATTTCCCAAGCAGTTATTTTGACCGTTTTTTTATTCCAACTAGAAAAACAATTATGTGCATAATGTCGCAATTTCTTAGAATATTTTGACTTTTAATATATATAAAATAATATACTTCAATATATTAAAGGCTTGCTAAGTGAGCTGGAAAACGGGGACAAAGTATTGAATTTCTAACTGCAGGAAATTGTAGAGTTATGAGGGATGATTAGCCTAGCAAAGTTATATGCAGTAAAGGTCCTATATATCTTGCTGGGCCCTAGGCGGCTTCTATTCCGGGCCTTCATTGTAATTTTTTTTTACTGATTAGGGTTAGTTAGGGTAAGTGGGCCCCCTTTTTAGATCAGTTTGTTTTTGAAGCCTTATACAAAAGTTTTGAACAAAACAGCTTAATTTTTTTGACTTATTTTGTCTTGGACATTATTAATGAACACAAGTTCAGCATTGTTTCCTAAAATAATGCTTTACATATATTTATCTACCTTATTCTTTACAAAAGGGCATGGGGGGGGGGGCACTTACCCCCTAGGAAGGGGTAAGTGGGCTACCCTCCATTTATTTATATTTAAAGTGAGTATATTTAGGAAAGGTGTTTGTGTGTCCTACTTAACAAAGTATGCAACATTTTAGTAGGGAATGTTTTTCTGTGAATGTATCTATTAATGAGATATCTACTTACATTTAAATGTGTATGACAAAAAATTACAAAGCGGAATACAAAACAATTAAGTCTGTGAAATTCATTAAAAGCCGCTAGGTGCATTTTTTGCTTTCCCATATAAATTAAATTTGAATAAACATAATGGTGTAGATTAAGATCAATTTTGGTGAAATAAAAAAAAATTATAGGTTGAAAAAAAAAATTAAAACACTTAATGGCAGCGTCTTTTTGAAGTTTTCTGAGGGAGAAACATTATAATTTCATCCTCAGTTATAATTCTAACATCCCCTACATCAAACCAATAAACAGTGTAACTATTTTAATTCTTTCTATGAAATTCTTCAATATTTTTTTTCATTTGTACCATATTTTAAAATTAGACCTTCATAATATTTGTTTTTCTTTGATGCAAGTTTCACAAATACAAAGTTATTAGCTTTTGCAGTTTTTGTAGCTGAACCATCAATTTCTTCTATGTCTCCATAATTATCTTTCATTTCGTCGTTGTAATTGCTTCATCAAAACTACTTTTCATTTTGAAATCATTATCCCACTTACCCTGATAGAGAAAAATCACGGGGTAAGTGGGACCCCCCCCCCCTTAAACACTTATTAATAATACTTCTAATAAAAATACTTATTGCAATGTGTATTTCCGGTTAAACTCTACGAGAAAAGTTGATGAACATAGAAGAAATAATAAAAACTAGCATTGAAACACTTCTTTGAAAAATGTTGCTTGAACTCGCAAAATTTTTTTTTTTTTTTTGGAAATTTCTTTGACATAAATTATATGATCCAAACAAAAGTTCCATGAAACCCAAATATGTGCAAAAGCAATCACTGTGATGTAATTTGATATGATCAGTACAAAAAAGTATAAAAACCATATGCGCATTTCAGTTTTAAGAGGATGGCCCACTTACCCGAACCAACCCTATATTAATAAAAAAAAATTATGTTCTCTTAATTATGAATATTGATTTATTTTAATTTTGAGGCATTTAGTTAATGCCCTAAAGCCAAGGGTAAGGCAGTTATTTACACCGCCAGTTCGGTTATACCATCTAGAGTCTGCAGTATCGTTTTTATTAGAGCTCATCAGTCTATAATTGGTTGTAACCGAGTACAGGAATAAACAGTAAAGTCCCGATTAACCACGAAATAGGGTGCCACGGCAACCACGGATGATCCAAAAAGTAGGTAAAAAACACAATGCTAGTGTATGTAGTAGTGACAAAAAAGTCAACAATACAACTCATACATTTAAAATACGGCCAAAAATGATAATATTAAATGTTAAAGGTATCTTTAATTACTAAAATGTCTTTAATATAAAAGTATCTTTAATAATTACAAAAAAGTTTTTAAATTTTTTTTTTGCCATTTAACTCATTTATGCCCAAGTTTTTTTTAACAATATTTTTCAATTTTTATCTGCTTAGAACTCTTACTTGGAAAGATTTACATACATTTTAGGCTTAAAATAGTTTGCCGTTGCCATATTAAGTTATTTAACGTCCTGTTTATGGGATATTTTGCAGATATATGAGCAAAATGCGACCTTTCTTGACTTTTTTTTTTTTTGCAAAGTAGCATTGCAGAAGGCATCTCTGATCAATTTCAAGCAAATAATTTTAAGATAGTTTAATTTTATGAAAAAAAAAGTTCGCAAAAAACCCTTACTTTCAGCTGCTACCCATGCTGGATCGTTGTTTGACTGATTTGTCTGAAAATAGCTGTCAATAACTCTGATGTCCAAATCAGTAGCGTACATAGACTAAGGTGCGCTCCCCAGCAAGATTTGTAAGTGCGCCCCCCACCCCCCTATTAAAATGTAAAAAATATTTTCCCCGTGTAACCTTTAGTGCTATTGTTCTGGATCGGGCGCCCTCAAACCTCTTGCGCCCCCCCCCCGCCCCGCGGGGGTTGCGGGGGCGCTATGTACGCCACTGGTCTAAATAGTGTCTCTAACTGGTTTTCTCAAGAAGAAGGACTATTTAACTTGTGAAAAACAGCTTTAGCAAAATGATATAGCCATTACAGGTTTATGTGTGCAGAAACTAACAAGCGTCCCGCTTTTAGGCTACTGGGCACAAATGGGTTAAACTCTCCGTAGGATTATGGGAGAACCTATATAAATAAATAGGAAAAAGTCTAACCGTAAACCTCAGCAATAATGTTAAAGCATATATTTGTTTCTTTGCATGCCAGTGTTAGGACACATTTTTACCAACAACCAATTAAAAAATCTGGTATGGGCCACACTCTACTTCCTTTTACGTGTAAATTTCTCAGTAGTTGCCCTTAAGTGTCAAAAAAAGTGCTTGGAGTGAGCAAGGTAACAATTCAAATATTTACTCCCCTAATCTGCCACGAAACAATGCAAAAAATATTTAGCAATGGTTAATTTTCTAAATATTGCTGATTTTAATATCATTCAGTGAATTTTTCGCAAAATATCGCCAATAGCGCCAAGTTGAACCGAAATTCAAAAAAAAAATTTTTCGCCAAATTTGTCGCCAAGTTGGCGTCAAACACTTGGCGACCAAAAGCTTGGCGAAATATCGCCAAGTGGTCGCGCCAATTCATATCACTTGAGTCTGCATTGAAATTAACACTGATTTACCCCAAAAAAGGGGTAAAACACCCCCTTGGGAACATTCAAATGCAACCACAAGAGGAGGTGCACAACTAGACCATATTCAGATCCTACATACCAAGCTAGAAGTTTCTACGGTATATAGTTTTTGAGTTATGCGAGCCACATACGCACATACATCCGCACATACATCCGCACATACGTACATACAGACGTCACGAGAAAACTCGTCGTAATTAACTCGAGGGTGGTTGAAAAGAATTTTTCGGCTGCTTATATGTTGGTAGGTAGGGGAGAGTGGTAATGAATGGTCCACTTTTTGGTTCTGAATTTTTGTAATTTTTTCTAACACTTTGTTTTAACTCTAAATTGGTGTTTTAGTTACTTTACTTATATTGCTATCTAAAAAAGTCATAAAAGTTGGATTAGCACCGGTCTATAATGAATTATAATAGAAAATAAAAATTTTGAAATTTGGCCCATTCAACCCCACCTATGGGGTTGAATGGGCCATCGAAGGTAATGAATGGGCCACTAAATGAATTCAATGAAAACATGTGGATTTAATCTTTTATTTGCTGAATATGACAAAATAAATGTGGCACTTGACATGATTATGCAAAATCATACTGATTTAAAATTATATAAACAGTACCTGGGGACCGAGCCCACTCGGTTAAAAAAAAAGAGGTTTGTAAACTCGTGTTTTTTTCTAAAATGCGAAGTACTTATTTATATAAACTTGAAAAGCATTTTTAAGCCTTTGGTTGCAATTACGCATTTAAGACAGCCGTAATTTGTTTAAAAAAATACAACCTTATTTAATATTTTGAAGCAAAAATGGGACACCGGTGTCCTACTGAACGAAACACTGATTTCCCATGAATATTTTACCTTTTACGCAGAAAGGGACACCACTGTTCTGTGCTGTATTACATAACCAGAAAATTATTAAAATGCTAAATATAATACTTTCCCCTTATTTTACCGTAAATTAATGCAGAGTAATGAACAAAGTATGAAAAATTACGTTGATAAAAATTCTACATCAAAGGGTTAATCCATGCTCACCGTAAAATCACACCCAATTTCATTTCATTTGGCGCCGCAGGCGCGGGAGGGGTTGATGAGAATATATGCAGAGTCCCTGTTCTCCAGTACGCATTTAGTCCAGTTGGTTTTGACTTTCACTTCACTTGACACTCCAAGGTTCCCCCCGTACATACCACAACTCGTGGTTTAACCGGGATGGGGCCTTGAAGATCGCTCTGTTCATTTTTGAACAGACCCAAGGGCCGAGAAGACCCTTGGCCCAGCATCCCCCTGAGGTATCGATTCACTTGAAGGATTTTATGACCACGAACATTTTTAACGTCCCCCAGCCACCATTTATGAAGACTGTGGATCTTTGATCAGCTGGGCTTCCTCTATATGATCGGTCCGGGACCCTCCGGTTACGAGTCCGACGACTTACCGATCGGACTACAAAATCCAAAACTTTACCTAAATAAGAAATTTTATCAAAATCGTTTGAGCCGTTTTCGAGATCCAAAATATATATGTACAAGAATTGCTCATCTAAAGATATTGGATGTAATTTTGTTTCGAAACTTAACATTTTTAGAATGAGTTTCATATTTATTGATTTTTTATCTGAAATATCTTACTAAACACTCTTGAGGAGGAAAAAAAGTATTTTAAAACTAACTATAACACTTTTATACTCAATTTTGAAATCGCACTTGAAAAGTAAAGTAATCTGATTTTTATATACTGTAAGGCAGGGATTCAAGTGAAACAGCACTGCGATCGCTTCGAATTGCAATAGCTACTGGAAGTGAATTACATTATCATCAACTTAACTTGGCATGACGTCACTACGGGTGGAGCCAATAAGAGCTCACAAGCACTCAGCGATCTCCTCTTATTCGCCAAGTAGGCTGTGACGTTTTATCTAGCTCGTTTTTCGTAGGCAAACGTCACGCTGACGTCACGATGTTTTTATCAAGAAACGTTCTAATGTAATTCATTTCCCGTAGCGATTGTAATTTGCGATGGCCTGTTTCACTTGAATCCCTGCCTAAGTTACCATAAAATTCAATAGATGTCGGTGGACAATTACCACTGCTTTTATCCCATGGCTTTTGAATAAATGAAACAGCTTGTTATCTAGTGAAGCCTTGCTTTAACATTTCAAAAACAATAACAATTTAAAGTTGGCAAATACGATAAAATTTAAACTCGCGCTGATGTGATTAAATATGAAATCCGTTGTTTTACTGAACGCGGTTGCTAAGAGACAGTATAACAATGATAGTAATCATAAAGAAAATGGCGAAAAGAAAGCTTCTCAAACTTTCAATGAAGGCACAAAAAAAAACGGGGTTTTTTGTGAAAACTCGCGTTTTTACAGAAAAAACTCCGACGTAGATGAACTCAGAAACCAAAACTCTATCTAAATACAAAATTTTATCGAAATCGTTAGAGCCGTTTTCGAGATCCGAAAAATAAATATATATATAAATAAATAAATATATATACAAGAATTGCTCGTTTAAAGATATTAGATCAAAATTGATGCAATTAAAATAAAACTGATGCATACCAATTGTAGCAGAAAAATGACTAAATATAAGAAATAAATAACATTAAATATATATAAAAGAAATAACAGATAATACACACAATGATTTAACAAAATTTATATATTTCAAAAATAATATTAAAAATCACTTTCAAAAACTTCATCTTCATTTTCAAACTTGTCAAAATTCAAAAATTTTTTTTTAAATTTACTAGAACTTTGGGAATAAGAAATATCTAACTTAAGTTACCAAGAAAGAAAATGAAATTGTACTATGAGGAATATAATATGAAGGAGAGAGGGGGGCTTTTTCAAGTCACGCACTGCGACCAGAGGTCTATTGTACTTAGGAATATAATATAGATCTGCAAATTATATTTAGAAGTTACTACAGGCCTATTTTGACGACAGTAATCTTTATCTATGACAGTCAGTTGTGTTTCATATTAATGCGAAAATCCAAAGAAAAGGAAGAAAAACAATATTTAGGTGGCCCATTCATTACCATGACATAGTGGCCCATTCAGCCCCACCTATACTTTTGGAATACATTTAGGTTTTTTGAGTACATTGAATTTAGATAACATCAAAATACATCTTAAGATTAGTTTATAGATATGGAAAGATTAGCTTATACATATGTATGCAGTGAAATACTTGGTACATTTTAGCTAGGAAATGTTTTACTAAAAAGGGAAAAAATTACTTTTCAGTCAGATTCTTGACCATGCCACTCTAGTTTGAAAATGGCTCAGCGCAAACGAATGAAAATTGGATGAGTTTAGTAGAACAAATAGCTACATCTATTGGTGGCATCAAAAAAAAAAAAAAAAATCATGCAAATACTTTTTCATATTTTGTTAGTGGCCCATTCATCACCATGGCCCATTCATTACCACTCTCCCCTACATATGCACGTGCTGACAGGTCGAAAAAACTACTGAACATTCATTCGGGGGTGAGCAAAATCAAAATTTAGACTCAAATTTGAGTGATTTTTTTTTCGCGATCACAATACTTCCTTTACTACTTAAAAGGAAGTAAAAACGACTAATAACGCACTAGCATTTTTCTGCATTTAGTAAATCATCACCATAAAGAAAAGTGCGAAAGACTCTCGGATACTCGGGAGTTCATGATTAATAAATTGTTTAAAAAGGTATACATAAGTTTGAGTTATCAAACAGTAAGATTCTTGAAAAGTTCAAGACAAATGTCAAGCAAAGTTTTTTTTTTTCAATTTATTTGATTAATTTGATACGAAATGACCGAATGACCCATAAACAATTATAATGCGATAGTGCTTGAAATAACATCATTTATTTTTAGTTTCCTTGTAGCCATGTTAATGAATATTACTCAACACAAGAAAAAAAATCTGGTATGGACCCCACACTACTTCCTTTTACGTGTAAATTTCTTAGTAGTTGCCTTAAGTGTTAAAAAAAGTGTTTGGAGTGAGCAAGGTAACAATTCAAATATTTACTCCCCTAATCTGCCACGAAACAATGCAAAAAAATATTTTACAATGGTTAATTTCCTAAATATTGCTTATTTTAATATCATTCAGTGAATTTTTCGTAAAATATCGCCAATAGCACCAAGTTGAACCCAAATTCAAAAAATAATTTTTTCGCAAAATTTGTCGCCAACTTGGCGATATGTCTCGAAGTTGGCGTCAAACACTTGGCGACCAAAAGCTTGGCGACATATCTCCAAGTGGTCGCGCCAATTCATATCACTTGAGTCTGCAATGAAATTAACACTGATTTACCCCAAAAAGGGAAAAAATACCCCTATGGGAACATTCAAACAAAACCACAAGGGGAGGTGCACAACTAGACCATCATCAGAGCCTACATACCAAGCTAGAAGCTTCTACAGCATATAGTTTTTGAGTTATGCGACCCACATACATACGCACATACGTACATACAGACTATACGAGAAAACTCGTCGTAATTAACTCGGGGGTGGTTGAAAAGGATTTTTCGGCTGCTTATATGTTGGTAGGTACATATGCACGTGCTGACAGGTCGAAAAAACTACTGAACATTCATTCGGGGGTGAGCAAAATCAAAATTTAGACTCAAATTTGAGTGATTTTTTTTTCGCGATCACAATACTTCCTTTACTACGTAAAAGGAAGTAAAAATTGAAGAAACAAAGACAGTTACAGTGACAGTTTCAAAAAAATCATTAAAACGAAAGCAGTAGCCGCATCGTCTTTAATGTTAAAACTTTTGAATAAAGTAGACAGCAGTGTTTTGTGTCAAGCCCAAGATAAAAACTTATTTTTCGGAGGAGCAGTGGGCAAGGCCATTTACTTCCGGGCGATGATTTACGACAACTGTAAAAGCGGACTTTTTATCCTCTCAGAACTGCTAATGGCGGACGGAATAGTGGAAAGGAAAAATTTCTTTTAAGTGCCGCATTTCGTCTTGGTTTCGCAATTACCGTCATTAAAATTTATTTTCGGTGGCATCGCTGGGAAGTGTTTTTGCCAAATGAAACAATTCCTTTGATTGTTTTTCCCCTTATATAGTGTTGCTGTCCAATAAAACACAAAAGCCATCATTGCTGTAATTTTGTAATCGTATATGCATAAATTGTTTTTGGTGTGAATTTTTTAGTTTTTCATAACTCTTTCGCTGAATATTGTTAAAAATTAAAAAAAAAAAATGTACAGCAGATTCTTCATTTTCTATCCCAAGATGATTTACGTTTTACGGTTCAATAGGAAAGCTGTAATTACGTTATACAAAGTACATTTTAAAAGAAAAAAAATGTAATAACTGATGAAAAAAAATTGCTTAAAATGAGGCGTAATTTCTTCTTCACGGATACTGTGAGAATGTATCACGAGTTAACTCGTGCTTATGTGGCGGATGGATTTAAAGGTATCTAAACTCTTTTTTATGTGTCAAGCACGATATGAGTTTTATCTTTGTGTCAAACAATTATGAATGATTGATTTTTGAAAAATATTTTTAAATTTAAGATGTTAAACAGAAAGATTTCTAAAAGTTTCTTCAAAATAAAAGATGATATAGAACATTGTGATTTAGTAAAAAAAAAAAACGTTAATGATATTTATAAGTACCCCCCCCCTCCTCCACACACACACACACACACACGCACAAAAAAAATGTTACAAGCTTGGAGGAAAGAAGGATGATTCTAATGCATAATAAGAAAACTATTAGCAGCAAGGAAAGAAGCTTTGCAGTTTTCTTTATCGAGGGAAAAAATAACTGAATAAATCAATCTGTCCATTATTTGAATCAACATTATCTGCTGAGATGTGTATTCTAATTTTTATTAAAAAATCATTTTTCTTGAAAGACGAAACCAAATTCATATTCATAATCTGTTTACTATTTTTTCTTTTTGATTCTAGTCCAAAGACTCTTTTTAACTGTTCAAAGTTGAACAAAAAAAAAAAGTTTGTACGGAAAACGTTGTTTTCCTCAATCGGATCATTTCTTTCAAAGTTATAAAAGGAAGAGAGTCAGATTGGGAGACAGGAATTTCTCTTTTATCCAATTTTAAATTTACATTTTGAAATATTCATTTAAACTATTTTGATTATTTTTTATTCATCTCTGCTTTTATAAATATTTTGAAAATACTAAGTAAATGTGAGTATTTTCCCTTCTGTCGGTTAAAAAAGGGCGCTTCCCCTTCAATTTTCTTAGCATGTTAGCTGTCAGGAACTAGGAATGCGACATTGATGACGAAACGTCGATGATTCAAAACATCGAACTTTTTGTACAAATTTGAAAGTACAGTAGCCTCTCGTTACTTCACGAATTGTCATATCCCTCAATCGCGTTTTACTATTGTCTTCGGAAAAAACGTCGACTGTAAAGACATCGATGGTAATTACAGAAAACCTTTTCCAGTGAGATAGATATTAAAACTGCTGATTAACAATGTAATTTTTTACCTCATGTTTTCGAGAAACTGTTTTCGGTTGAAATATGAAATATCGAACGCAAAACAACGAAGTTCAAAAATCATCAGAACTAATCAAAGAAAAGTTTTTGTAATGAGATAGGGTAAGTGCTCCAGTAGTCGGCCACAATGACATAAAACTCCTCATAAATAGTACATTTTAAATTCAAAATCAGATATGACGCATTCACACATTCATGTACCTATCCTCAATCATCAACCAGTAGCAGTTAAGTTTTGGGTACTTTTTTTGAATTAGTAATGAGTCATTTCATTTTGAATGGTGTGCCCGTCATCCAAGATTGCGATTCTGCTAATTTCTCAGCTAAGATGATTCTGTGGCCGACTACTGGAGCATTTACTAGTGTTGACAACAGCTTGGATTTTAACATATTTTTTTTTTTAAATTTCTGAAATAAGTAGGTGATTCACTATCAGAAAGGTTCATTCTAAAGTTTTACCTTGTTTTGGTTGCTGTATTGACAGTTGAAAGTTCTAGGTTAGCCAAGATCAAGAAAAGATCTCTTAAATGGCCGACTACTGGAGCACTTACCCTAGGTACTGCAACTACAGAAAAACGATAAATCCTTTTATCGCCTATTTTATTTTTTTATAAAACTTTGTTATATAAAAAAAATCCTGTCAAAACAAATTAGCAATAGTTAACAAATATCGAACGCAAAACATTGGTAGTAATAATAGAAAACTTTTCCCAAAGAAATTAATACTGCTACTACGGATTGACGATGTATATCTTTCAAGAAGTATAATTATCATGTATTTGACTCACTTTTTTGCTGAAATATAAAATATCGACATCGAAAAAAATATCAACCATGAAACATCGATGGTAAATACATCGATGTTTTGAAAAAAAATCAAATGTTTTGATCGATGTCACACCTCGATGAGGAACCTTTTGTTTTACAAAACTTCTGCAACCGTGGCGTAAAAATATCGCGTGTTGTTTTAAAAGTGGCAAAAAATAATTGAGGCAGTCCAATTTTCAATAAAATGAAACGCTACAAAATAAAAAAATACAAGTTTCGTTTTATGGTTTAAATGAGAGGTGTAGCTCCAAAAACTAAAGTCGTTAATCACAGGAAAACTTAACTGCATTTCGGTTGTTTTAAAGAGCAGTCTTTAAAATGAAAAATTGAAGCCTAAAGATTTCGTTGGCATATCAGAGGAATAAGTTGGGGATCATTATTCTCCTTTGAAAACTATTTTCTTCTTTGACATTGGAAATTAATGTTTTTCGTCCTTTTTCCGGAAATGAGTTTCACTATTTTTAAACGTTTAACGTAATTTGTAGATTCTATTTTTAACAGAAGTATTTATCTGTAAGGTTATAGTTGCGTGCGATTTTATATTTTGAAACATGCATTTTGTTTTATGACTTTTTCCCAAGTAGCACACTTCGTTTTTTAAAGGTTGTAAAATGGTTATTAACGTTGTGACAACGGATTAAAAACGTTTATAAAACGTTTAAACGTTTTTTGTGCTACCTGGGTTTGTACTGTTTTATGATTTTATCACACTAATAAAGGCTGCAAGTCAGGCGGGTAAATTTCGTTCAATTTTGTAACAGCTTTTTTTTTTCTAATTTGTTCTTCATTTATTTTAGATTATTAAGGGGTCAAGTTTATGCCTAGTGTACTAGCAAGGAGGATCAATCACTGAATTCAAATAATTTAGGATAACTTTGAGTTACGCTTTCTCTTAGTGCCTTATTTGTTTTAATAGTTTAACTGTATTTACTGACATAAAACGTAAGAAACGCTCCTATGCTTTTGTATAGTTATCTAAAACTAAAAAATGATTTGAAATAGATTTTCGGCTTATTTTAAAGTTATCCTGCTATTTAGGGTCAATTTGAGCCAATGGGGAGCAATTGGGATGCAAAATGCATTATTTTAATAAGAGTGGTGACACTTTAAGAGTATCAAAATGGAGCTTTTGCAGGTTTAAAAATGTCCGCTTTGTAAGTCACAATGTCACAAAATGTACGCAAATATACACTGATCACTGTCATTTTATGTTTAAGCTTTAACTTCATCACGCCAGAAGAAATATTAACATAATATCATACAGGGTGTGTAAGAAAATGTACCCACAGCTCGGTCATGACGTCCCAAGACAGAAATTTAGTCCTTGTTGGGAATTCGTTGGTCAGGAATAATCAGTAATCAAGCTAGAGGTAGAAATCCTCTTATTGTAGCTAAGATTATCTTCAAAATGGTAGATAAATTTACCTTTCGAATGAGCATATTACCTTAAGCTTTTGCCTTCATTTCCCGAGTTGAACCTATGATTTGCGGTCGCTCACTGGTGTATGTATATACAGGGTGTCCACTCCTATCGTGGCCCAATAGCTAATTTCTAAACCGTCAGAGATAAGCATATAGTTTATTTAAAGGAATTTTGGGTCTACGAAATGTTTTTCAAAAAATCAAATTTTGAAAGAGTTACGAAATTTAACTTTTTATACAGCCCCCAGACCTATCAATCATATTTAGTAAAACATTCTTGACACTGTAACGTTTAAAACTAAAACAAATTCACTGTTCTACGACAAAAATTGACCGAGTTATGACGTTTTGAAAAATCAAGATTTTGAAGGATTTCGTATACGGTCCCTTAAGCGATCTCTCGATGACGTCATGAAATAATGCAAAATCTTGATTTTTCAAAACGTCATAACTCGGTCAATTTTTGTCGTAGAACAGTGAATTTGTTTTAGTTTTAAACGTTGCAGTGTCAAGAATGTTTTACTAAATATGATTGATAGGACTGGGGTGCTGTATAAAAATTTTAACTTCGTAGCTCTTTCAAAATTTGATTTTTTGAAAAACATTGAATAGACCCAAAATTCCTTTCGTAATTTAGAGATTTTTTCCTAAATGAACTATATGCTTATCTCTAACGGTTTAGAAATTAGCTATTGGGCCAAGATAGGAGTAGACACCCTGTATATAAATAGCTCAGTACATGAATATAATTCTCAAAATGAATTCTGGCCTTAACAAAAACTATTGGAGTAATTTCCTTTCACCAACTTCATCACACTATTATTGAACCATCTCCAAATGTACGCTTTGAGAAAGATGTTTTTTTTTATTTTTTTTTTTCAGAGATTGCAGCAGCCGTAGAAAGAAAAAGAAAATACAATCCAGTCAAATTAAGTTTTTATCATCAGAAAAGATTACATTATCTCCTTTTTTACGTGTAATTATGTATTTTTGGCTTACTCAACTCTTGGTCTCTTAAGAACTTCTTAAAGGTCTTTTCTCTTTTCGTAAAACACATTGAATAGTTTGAGCACTACAACGTAAGTGGAATTCCCCTCTAATTTTCATCAATATTTGTTTTTTTGAACCTAGTTCGTTTTATGTTTTTTCTTCACATGCACAGAAATAAAGAATTGCGTACCTGTTTGTCTTTGTTGTCCAAATTTGCTTTTTGGGAAAGCTAAAAATGACATATATCTCATTTAGATTTGTTGCAATTTAGTTGTGATAAGTCCTGAAAATTGAACATTGACATTTTTTTTTTCTCTCAAATTCTGTAACGAAATTTTCGAGTCCGTTTAGCAGATTTGACCATATCTGATAACTGAATCGGCTTATTTTCGAAATTCCAACTGTGCTAAAAATAATTACAGCATAGCTATATCTCCGATATCTAAGAACTGAAACACCACAATAGCGTTAAAAACTTTTCCTAGTTTTTGTTAAAACAAAATTAATGTAAACTATTTTCACGCTTAAAAGTTTTATCAATTCACGAAGATGAAATTACCACATAAATGAGAAATTAATAATAGATCTAATCTTACTTTCTGGTATCTAAACATGACCCAATTTTGCGTAATCTTCTTCATTTTTGAAAAGCATTCAAGCCATTCTTTGACATTTACAAAGCCTTAAATCAATCTCGTATCAAGAAAAATCCCAGAACAATGGCCTAAAATAAAAATCCCCATTTTCAAGAGAAATAGTATAAAAAAATCTTTTTAAGGTTCTTTTTAAAGTCTTAAGTGATTTTTTATTACGCTTTTCTCCGCCGTAATTCGTTTCTAATCTTGCCATTAGAAATTTGCGAGGCTCTCCTGTGGTTGTTAATTTTCATATTTTAGTTGGCTTGGGAGAAGTGGTAATTTAACGAAAGTGGCGTGAAAAAGTTTTTGCTCTTTTGCGTTAGAGATAAGAAGTTGCTTCTTCGTTGGAATTTTTAGACATAAAAACTTTTAACTTCCCGTGTTATGATAATATCTGTTGCTGAATAATTTAAATGTAGGGTTATTTTGTATGAATTGCATTTTGAAATAAAGTTTTATATGGTGTTTTTGGAAGAAATTTTACATTCTTATTCCGAGCGGAGCATTTTTGCAGACATTTCTGCATATTTTGTACCTAATGAGTTTTCTTACTGCTACTCATTTGTATCTATTTTTTGAAGTACAATTTTGTTCATTTATTATCAAGGGTGTTCCTTAGGTATTAACCATGACTTTCTTAATACCGTAAAGTCGGGTTACTTGGACCCTAGGGGGTTACTTGAGCCCATTACAGTAAAATGATAAAATCTGGGTTTGGTACTTACTAGTTGAAGACTTGCACGTAGTTCCTCGTTTCTCCGCTAGGTAGAAGCACTCTACAGTCTCTAACGCTAGTACCAAACCCGGAGTTTATCATTTTACTGTGGGCTCAAGTAACCCCCTTGTGGGTCCAAGTAACCCGACTTTACGGTACTTTTTAAACTTTAGTTAACCCAATAAGTAAGGCATATTTTTCAAGTCTTTTTTCACCTCTATCGGCAAAAAAAAAAAAAAAAAAAGGAAAGAAATGAAATAAATAACTAAAAATAAAATTCATACAGAGACTAAAAATAAAATATTTTTATGATTAAATTATTAACCTTTAAAGTCATTAATTTTTCGCTGCGCATCGTTATACTTCTGATTATACCGTGTAATTTAAATATTTTGTGCAATTGATACCTCTTATGGTTGGTGTCGTATCCTCAATGACATTACAAATCATGGTGTGCTTGAATAGTCTTAACTATACCAATGGCATTACAAGAGTACAAATCTTTCTCTGTAGGGTAGTTTAAGATATGAAGGCCTGCAGCAACTGCAGGACAGTTGAAAACATGATATGGTGTGAGTTCTTCATTGAAACAGTTTCCACAGTTTTGATAATTTTTAGTCCCATCAGCAGAAATTTTCATGTTTTTATGATGTTTTGTTCTTAGCCTGATGAGAGTGGTACCTCGTGTAGAGGGGGAAGACCTGAGATGCGCACATCGGGGGGAGAAACTGTCTTCCCCTGACCAAGGCTGAAGCATAAAATTCGACCCCCCCCCCCCGTCCGGTCTTAAATCTGCGTTGGTGATTTTGCAACCCCTTCCCAGTTTGGCAAGGATTTCTTGACACAATGGCTTGGACACTGAAAAAGTCGCCAATACTGTTATAAATTCGTTCAGCAAAAATATAATATTTTGAAACTTATTTATGTTTGCAGCTTTAAAATGTAAATAAATCTCTCTTTTCGCACATATTTAGGTTACTAGCGGTACCCGCACGGCTTTGCCCGTGGTATAAAATTAAAAGTTCATTTGTAAAATAATTGATATATCAGAAAAAATGCTCTACTTTAGTTTTATTCAACTATAATTCCTTCAAAGTGATATAAAGATCTGATATGGACCCCACACTACTTAATTTTACGTGTAAATTTCTTAGTAGATGCCTTAAGTGCTAAAATAGTGCTTGGAGTGAGCAAGATAACAATTCAAACATTTGTAGCCATAGTTAGCTACGAAACAATGCAAAAAAATATTTTACAATGATTAATCTCCTAAAGTTCGTCGTTTTTAACATCATTCAGTGGATTTTTCGCAAAATATCGCCAACAGCGCCAAATTGAACCCAAATCAAAAAAAAAAAAATCGCCAATTTGGCGTCAAATATTTGGCGATCAAAAGCTTGGCGATGTATCGCCAAGTGGTCGCGCCAATTCATATCACTTTTGTTAACCAATTCATATCACCTTGCATTGAAAACACTGATTTACCCGATAAATGGGGTAAAACACCCCCTTGGAACATTCGAATGCAACCCCAAGGGAGATGGACAAAAATAAGCCAAAAGAGAAAATAAGAACAATTTTGTTGATAACAGGAACCAACAGAAATCTTACCAAAGTTTAAAAGAAGAAGAAAGTTTTCTTTCCCAGCTTAAAAAACAAAACAATACATTTTCCGAAACGAAACACTTTAAAAAAACGATGCAATATCGAAATTGATACAATATTTCGTTAATCTGTGCTTTAGGTACCCTTTTCTCGCTAAATGAACGATAGGCGCGCCAAGCGTGGTAACCCTAGCTATTTTGCGTAGTTGACTTTTTGAAAACGCGCCAAGCAGGGTCCCAAAGCATCTTCACCGGGAAAAAGACAGGGTTGCCAGAGAATTGGAACAAAAAATACTATACCTCCTCTAAAAAAATATTACAAAATACTACTGTTTCCAAACGTTGCCAAAATCAATGTTGCTGAAATGCGAAATCTATGAAAATGAAAAAAAAAAATCCGCCAAATCTTTTAATTAAGTCATTAGTATATTGGAAACAGGGTTGCCAGAAAAATACTACGCTCCTTATTTGGGCCGAAAAAATACTACCGTAGAATCAAAAATACTACGTCTGGCAACCCTGGAAAAAGAACGAAACAAAAATAAGTATGAACACGTAACCATAGTAACAACATGAAAAGTTGATTTCCGTTGATAAAATAATTCTTTTCATCTCTCTTTTCAAACAAATTTTATTATCGAGCTGAACCATTTTAGAATCGTTTGGCTTGCTTTACTGAAGGTAAGCCTTGAATTTCGGGATTCTAAAAACAGTTGTTACAGCTCTCCTGATGATCGTAGAAACTTCGAAAAAACTTCATTTTGTGCAGAAAATTCCAAGCTTTCGAATGACATAAGACTTGAAAATGTGTGTGAAATATTTCTTCCCTATTTTATCGAATTTCCGCTAAGAATTCGAATAGAAAAAGAACGAAATGGAATTTTCGAAAAATCGCTTCGAGGTGCAAAACTACATGCTACAAACTAATTTTGTGCCAAGTGGCATGAAAATCGACCGAACGGTTTTGGCGCTACGCGCGTAACAGACAGACAGACAGACAGAAAGAAAGAAGGACAGACAGAACCACCTTCAGCTTTATTATTAGTAGAGATTATACATTTTTCATAAATTTAAATGCTTGGACGAGACGAATAAAAAGATGAAAAGGGAAATCTTGTACGAATATTGTAATGTTATTTTCATTTTTAGTAGTGGCAACACAAGAATATTTGCTGTTAGTTTTTCAGTTCGAAAGTTTGAGTAAGCCGCTAGTTTGTTTGCTTATTTTATTGTGATAATAAATACGTCTTTTATTTACAACATTGCCTTATGAAACTATTTTATTATTGATATTTAACATTTGTGGCGTCCGTTGGCAGGATATTAAAACATGGCGTTATTCGAAGCCGTTGAAGGTTTTAGGAAGGCAGATTTGTTGTCCGTAGCCGAAGAATTAGGCTTAGCAGTACCAGCTAGAACTAATGTGGCTCAAATAAAAGGCTTAATTCTTGAAAGTGAAGAATATAGAAGTGATCCTATTTTCGTGAAAGAAATGTTAAAAGCAGCTATTGAAGACAGACAAATTGCTGCGAAAAAGGCCGAAAACGAAAGGCTAGCGAAAATTGCCGAAGACGAAAGGCTAGCGAAAGTTGCCGAAGAAGAAAGGCAAAATGCCGAAAACGAGAGGCAGTTTCAGTTAGAAAAAATGCGATTAGAACACGAATTAGAAATGACAAAATTGCAATTTCAAGGCCAAGATTTAATCGCGCCAAATGCTTTAGGCGCAGAATCGTTCACGCCAAAAAGGAAATTCACTTTGCCGAAACTCGAATTCAGACAATTTGGCGATGATTTAAAAGATTGGCTGCCTTTTTGGAGTCAGTTCCAGCACATTGACAAAGATAATGATATTGCACTCGAAGATAAGTTTCAATACCTTATTCAAGCTACTGTAAGTGGATCAAGAGCACGAGAATTAATTGAAAGTTTTCCGCCAACTGGAGATAATTACAGTAAAGCTGTGGAAGGTCTAAAATCCCGTTTCGGGAGGGAAGATCTTTTAGTAGAAGTATATGTAAGAGAGCTGTTAAAGCTTATAATTAATGTACAGATGAAAGGAACGTTTTCGCTTACTTCACTCTGTATGATAAATTAGAGACATATATTAGAGCTTTGGACACTTTGGGGGTCACTACTGACAAGTGTGCTTCTATTTTATATCCTATGGTGGAATCTTGTTTTCCAGAGGAATTCTTGAAAGCGTACAATAGGAGCACTACGTATAATACAAAGTTAGATGCAAAAGAGCGTCTTGATAGTGTAATGGCTTTTCTAAAAGCTGAAGTAGAAGGCGAAGCAAGAATAAATCTAGCTATGGATGGTTTCGGTTTACTCAAGACAGATGATACCAAGATGATACGGAAGAAAAAGACGCCCCCGAGGCAAATAGAAATAATACGCCATCGACGGCCGCTGCTTTGCTGACAACTACTTCAGTAAAAGATGCTAAAAAGACTTGTGTTTTTTGTGATGGAAAACATGCAAGTTCGAACTGTTTTTCAGCTCAAGATATGACTTTGACACAGAGACAAAATATTCTTAAGGAGAAAAAGTGTTGTTTTAATTGTTTGGTTCCCGGACATGTGGCTAAAAGATGTAAAAATTTTCTGAAATGCCTTTTATGTGGTAAAAAACACGTACCGATTATGTGTGAAATGCTAAAAAAACAAAGCTCGCCAGCCACAAGCGAACAATCGAAGCCGTCAGAAAAGGACATTAACATGGCAAATTTCAACCAAACGCCGAAAGTATTTCTGCAAACTCTCATCGCCAAATTGGTCGCCAACAACAAAGAAATGGAGGTAAGGCTTTTGATCGACACAGCTTCTCAAAGATCGTACATTCTTGATGATGTTGCTAAAAGAATGTACCCACCTCTAGAAGAAATAAATGTTGCTCATTCGCTCTTTGGCGGTGTAACTACAAGTGTAAAAAAACACAAGAAGTATGAAATTAAATTAGCGCGATCGACAGGCAATTTCTCATGCAAATTTGAAGTGTTAGGTCAAGACGTCATTTGTGATAAGATATCACCTGTTAATAATGGCCCATGGATTAAGGAATTAAAAGAGATGAAAATTCATTTGACAGATGTACAAAATTCCTATGAACCGGTGCACATCCTGATTGGCGCCGATACTATTGGTCAATTGTTAACTGGTCGCCAAAAGATTTTATCTAACGCCATGATAGCCACAGAAACTTTTCTCGGATGGACGTTAATGGGGAAAATTCCACAGCCTAACAATGTTCAAGAAAATTTGGCACTGCCTGTGATTTCACTTTTCGTTAGAGAAGCGGAGATTGCTGAACTCTGGAGATTAGATTTGTTTGGAATAACAGATCCCTTAGAAAAGAAATTGAAATTAGAAAAGGATCTTGAAGCAAAGGAACATTTCCTAGAGACTGTAAAAATTAATGAAGAAGGTCGATATGAAGTTCATCTCCCTTGGAATGAGAGTGAATTGTTTTTACCTAACAATTTAAGCTTGGCGAAAAGAAGATTAGAAAAAACAACATTTCAACTGAAGTCAAAGAATATGTACAATGAGTATGAAAAAATTATTTTGAGTTGGCTCGAAGAAGGTATAATTGAAGAAGTTCTTGAGCCTGAGTTTTCCGAAAAAGGACATTACTTGCCGCATCGGCCTGTTATAAAAGTGAACAGCAACACGACTCCGATCCGTCCGGTTTTTGATGCATCAGCAAGAATGCCTAGTCATCCATCGCTCAATCAATGCTTACAATGTGGCCCTAATCTCCTGGAGTTGATTCCTGCTGTACTATTGAGATTCCGAGAAAAAAAGATTGGCATATCTTCTGACATAAAGAAAGCATTTCTTCAAATTAGTGTTAATAAGAAAGATCAAGACTTCTTAAGATTTCTTTGGTGGAAGAATGTAGACGATAAAACATATAGAATATTTAAACACACCAAAGTCGTGTTTGGCCTAAAGTGTAGCCCTTTTCTTCTCTGTTCTGTCATCAATTATCACATAGAAAATGATGAGAATTCAGATGAAAATTTCAAAAATAAGCTCCTACAGAGTTTTTACGTTGATAATTCTTTGACTAGTGTCGATACAGTTCAGGAAATGGAAGAATTTAAACGAAAATCGACAGAACTAATGCATAGAGGAAGTTTTGAACTTAGAAGCTGGGAATATACAAATGATGCTGACAGTTTATCAAATGAGTCTACTATTTTAGGTTTGATTTGGAATCGAAATTTGGATACAGTTAAGGTCAATATGAGCTGGGTAGAAGAAATATGCGTAGAGAAGATTACAAAACGAATCATTCTATCAGTGGCTCACCGAGTATTTGATCCCATAGGATATACTGCTCCTGTAATGCTTTGTCCCAAGTTGATGCTACAAAAGGCATGGAGAATGGGAATAAGTTGGGACGAAGAAATTCTAGGGGATCTACGATCAGAATTTTTGCTGTGGTTCAAAGATTTGAAAGTATTAGAAGAAATCCAGATACCTAGATGGATTCAAATTAATGATGAAAATCTAAAGAACTGTTCCCTGCACACGTTTTGCGACGCTAGCAAAGACGCCTATGCTGCTGTTGTATTCCTGAGAATCGAAGAGAAAGATGAAGTCAAGCTCAGCCTTCTGAGTGCCAAATCCCGCATTACTCCACTAAAAGGTGGAACTATACCAAGACTTGAACTGACTGCCGCTCTGGTGGGCGCTAGACTTGCAAATTCAACTCTTCAATCTCTTGGATGGAAGGATATGGAACAACATTATTGGAGTGATTCGACGACAGTACTTGCTTGGATTACTCAAGATGAAAACTGGTCAGTGTACGTCAGGAACCGTACAGAGGAAATTAGAAAATTGACTGATTCATCGTCATGGCACTTCGTAGATGGGCGTAAAAATCCAGCGGACCTCCCTTCAAGAGGATGTTCGTCCAAAATTCTCCAAGCGTTAAAATGGTGGGAGGGTCCTTCTTGGCTAAAGGAAGCAAACCAAAGTTGGACACCTGTCACTTCAACGGACTTTACAGAAAATAAGGAAGATATTTTGAAAGAAAAATCCAAATCGACATGTTTAGTGACAAAACCAGTGAATACGCCTAAAACTTGGTGGTGTTATAGGTATTTTTCTAAATATGAAAATATGGTGCGAATGGTTGGATGGATTAAAAGATTTATTCATAACTGTCGCACATCGAAAGAAAACAGAAACAAAGGCGAGCTTACAAAGGAAGAATTCGGAGAAGCAGAAAAAAATATCTTAAAAATTGTTCAGGAGGAAACCTTTGAGGGCGAAGACGACAAAAGATTGAAATCTCTCTCAGTCTTCAAAGACAAAGATAGCCTTTTAAAGGTGAAAACGCAAATTGTGTATAGAAAAGATAGTGATAAATTCAGGAAGCCCGTTCTTCTTCCGTCAGATCATGAAGTTGTCACAAGACTTATACGTTTTTATCATGAAAAGAATTCACATTGTGGCATTCATATCCTGCTGAATATATTAAGAGAAACCTATTGGATTTTATCCGGAAGAAAATCTGTACGAAGAGTTATTTCTAGTTGTGTTATCTGCAGAAGATATAGTTCAAAGAAAGTGGAATGTTTACCATCTCCCCTACCAGAAAATCGAGTGCGTGATGCAGCAGTTTTTCAAGTCACTGGGATCGACGCAGCAGGACCTATGTTTCTGAAAGGAAACCAAAAAGTATGGGTGTTGTTGTTCACATGCGCTGTATATAGAGCAGTGCATTTGGAACTCGTTTCAAGCATTTCCACTGAAGCTTTTCTAATGGCTTTACGAAGATTCATAGCTAGACGTGGAAGATGCTCCACGATTTATTGCGACAATGGCACCAACTTCGTTGGTGCTGCCAACCTACTTCGCTCCTTGGATTGGAATAAAGTTATCAAGTACGGAGTAGTCAACGGTTTTGAATGGAAATTCAACCCACCAACTGCCGCATGGTGGGGCGGTTGGTGGGAGCGCCTGATAAGAATGATGAAAGATCTTTTGAAGCGAGTTTTAGGTAAAGCCTATTTATCTCAAGAAGAGCTGACAACAGTTTTGTGTGACTGTGAGGCTGTTATAAACTCCCGACCTCTTACTTACGTATCAGAGACGGATGAATGTTTTAATCCTATTAGTCCTTCCATGTTTATGCAGGACATCAGAGAGTGGTCTGTTCCAGACCTTGATGCAGCTGACCATAACAGTCTGAACAAAAGAATTAGGTACCGGCAAACTCTGCAAAAGGATCTGAGAAATCGATTCCGCTCAGAATACTTGGGTCAACTGATTCAAAGAAAGACGGATAAGAAAACTACACCAATCTCGATCGGAGACATAGTACTTGTGGGAAGTGATAATACCAAGAGAATTAATTGGCCTTTGGGGAAAGTTATTGAGCTTCTGCCTGGTAAAGATAAAGAATTAAGACTTGTTCGAGTAAAGACTGCCAATTCAGTGATGTTGCGACCTGTGCAACGAATTTACCCTTTAGAGGTTACCTCACCAACGGAGCTGCGACCTGAAATCCGTCTAAAGGACTTGTCAAAAGAAAAATCTGTAAAAGACTCTGAACTTTTAGGGGCAGTAAGGAAATTTACTAGATCTGGCAGGGAAGTAAAATTACCTGATAGGTTTTAGTTTTAAATGTTTAGTTAACTCATGAATTTGAGTTTTTATATGTTTAAAATTTATATGCTTTGATTTTCAGTTGTCAACTTCTTTTTCGTTTTGTGAGGTATTTATTAACTAGATCAAATTGTGTATTTTGTATAATGTTTTTCCAGTTTCTTGTATGCTTTAATAGTTTAATGTAAAAATGTATCGTTTTGATTACATGCTCTAATCAAAAGGTGGGAGGATGCTGTAATGTTATTTTCATTTTTAGTAGTGGCAACACAAGAATATTTGTTGTTAGTTTTTCAGTTCGAAAGTTTGAGGAAGCCGCTAGTTTGTTTGCTTATTTTATTGTGATAATAAATACGTCTTTTATTTACAACATTGCCTTATGAAACTATTTTATTATTGATATTTAACAAATGTATTGCGATTTTCGTACTTCTTTCTCACTTGCAAGGATAACATAATTTAAGTTAAAATCAATAAAATTGAAAAAAAAAAAACAAAATAATAATAATTAAAAAATAACGGATATGTTTCAACAAGCATGCATGTCATTTTGGAAAGGGTAAATTTAACAAAATATTCGTTTTAATAGTTTTATGATATTCGAAGAAAAACTAAATGTGTGACAGATATTATTTTTAGTTATTGCGCGCTGCTGGTCCTAAAATAAAACGTGATTGTCTCTTTCTATGAATATCTTTAGAAATTGAAGTAAAAATATTCAAACTATAAAACTATAATTTACCTGCGGTCGACATCATCAGTGAGTAAGTTTTGGTGAGACTGATGCGCTTGCTTTGGCCGCTCTGGTATTTAAGTAAACTGCTGATGGGTGCTGGCTCCTGATTGGTTGTTGTTTCTTCGGTCTCTGGAGCGGTCTGGATTCTGATTGGATGGATTTTCCAGTATGGGTGAACCTCCGTCTATGATTGGCTATATGCCATACCGGATAATCCATCCAATCAGAATCCAGACCGCTCCAGAGACCGAAGAAACAACAACCAATCAGGAGCCAGCACCCATCAGCAGTTTACTTAAATACCAGAGCGGCCGAAGCTAGCACATCAGTCTCACCAAAACTTACTCACTGATGATGTCGACCGCAGAGTCCGACGAAACGTTTGAAATTTATGTTTCTCATCGACCACGGCCTATAAGCCCGGAAATACCTCTTCATATTGACGCCGGCCGTGAAAACCTCAAGAAGTATCTAAATATAAGATGTCTATTAAATTTCAAGACAGGGGCTAATAGAACAGAATAAAAACCAAATATACGTGTAATAGTCCTCAAAATAGACACCTCCAGCACTCACACACTTTTGTGCACTGTCCTGGACTACAAATTCTGGAAACACGCTTCGTAGTCCTCTGAAAATATGCGTCGAATTTGAGCGGTTAGGTTTTTCTTTATATTCTCTGTCCTGAACTCGATGCCCTTTTAGAGTAGTCTTAGGTTTCGGGGAGTTTCTATTAAATTCCAGGACTGTATGAGTAGTTAATGAAGGAAAACGTGTAGGAATCCTGAAAAGTGCATCGATTTCAGGACATATATTTGTACCTCAGGACCAGACTAATGTAAGTCTATTTTCGGAACTTTTCATTGGAGGGCAAAAACGCTTGTCGGATACATGCATAAGATGGGATTCGTGCTCTTTAAATACTGCTAAATGACTGTGAACGAGTTTATACTATAGAACAACGTTCTCATGGGTCGATGCAGAACAAGATTCTACATACAATGAAGCAATAAAGTGAAAATTACCATTTTTGACTTACGTCGCTCTGGTTCGGAGATACAGAGATAACAAAAATAAACGAACCACTCAGTCCGTAAAATGTTTTCCCAGAATATGTATCGTCGTGCCCAACAGTTTGTGAATGCCGGAGATGCTTATTTTGTGGACCATTACAAGTATGTTTTATTATTATTATGAATAATTCCTTTTTATTAGCCCCAGTACTGTAATTTAATAGTTATTTCCCTTGAACATAAAGAACGTTTGCCTTGAACGTTTCTACGGCACATAGTTTTTGAGTTATGCGACATACATACGCATAGACATACGTACAGACGTCACAAGAAAACTCGCCGTAATTAACTCGGGGGTGGTTGAGAAGGATGTTTCGACTGGTTATGTGTTGGTAAGTACATATGCACGTGCTGAAAAGTCGAAAAAACTACTGAACATCCATTCAGGGGTGAACAAAATCAAAATTTAGACCCTAATTTGATTTGATTTTTTATCGCAATCACAATACTTCCTTTACTACGTAAAAAGAAGTAAAAAGCAAACTTTTGAAACTAAGCTTTTAAATCTTGATATAAAATTACAAAAATCATTTCACTAAACTCTACTAACCCTCAGCGTCAGTAAGTTTATGCATGCATCCTAAAATTTTAGACTAAGGCACGGATTCAAGTGAAACACCATTGCAATAGCTTCGAATTGCAATCGCTACTGGAAGTGAATTACATTATCATCAACTTAACTTGGCACTGACGTCACTACGGGTGGAGACAATAAGAGCTCGCAAGCAGTCAGTGATCTCCTCTTATTCGCCAAGTAGGCTGTGACGTTTTATCTAGCTCGTTTTTCATAGGCAAACGTCACGCTGACGTCACGATGTTTTTATCAAGAAACGTTTTAATGTAATTCATTTCCAGTAGCGATTGTAATTTGCGATCGCCTGTCTCCCTTGAATTCCTGCCTTACACTACTCTCATTCAAACTCGTCCACATGTAAATAAACATACATTCATATCATGAAACTTTTTAATTCATGCTTTATTTTCCACTCTTCAAAAGTGAACTTCCGCACGCGAGTTTAAAATTTATATTTTAGATGATAAGAGGGTACAATAAAGATAACCTTGTCAGTCAGTCTTCTCATTGTCTTATCATCAACTTAACTGTCAGCAAGAAATGAGCGGTTCTTTGACAACTAAATGCTACAACTATGTCGTAAGATTATCTGAAGAATTGGTCGCATATTTGTTTCATTTTAACTTTTTTGTGTTTGTGATTGTTTTTATTTATTTATAGTTATTTTTTTTTATTTTTTTCGAAGTTCATAAATTAACCCATTAATGCCTGACATTTTATTTTCCAAAGATATTTTGTATTCTGGTTACAAACAGTGTTAAATGGACGGAAAAAATAATTAAAAAAATATCACGTAAAAATAATTTTTTATTAAGGAAAGAAAAATCGTCCTTTAAAAGTTACGATAGGCCCCAGAGAGTACATACTTTTTTTACTAAATTTTTTTTCTGCCTACGATGTCATATTTAAAAAGACATTTTATAAGAAGAAATAAAATCAGCAATTAACATAAGCTGGGAATAACTTTGAAAACTTAGCTTTTTTTCTTGAGATTGTGAACGATGTCATTTTTAATAAAGATCATATTAAAACTGCTACAGAACAGACTTTACAATGGTTATGCGCTGCAATCTGTTAATAACGAATTGAAACAATACCAAGATACTAATTGAACACCATTATTTGGTTGAAATGTTCATTTTGGGGAAATTCAGACCTTTTTTTGGACCGTCCCTAAAAAGGGACGCTAGGCTATAATGGGTTAAAATAAATTTTGAGTTTTGTTCTACTCAAATTGCAACACTTTTTTTTGACATGAAAATACTACTATTACGGAATAACTTTGATTTATAACATTGATTTGATTTAGCAGTGATAAATGTTACGTCTTTTAAACTTGAAGTGCTTTTTATTTACTAATTAAAAAAAGATTGATACTGAATATTTTGCCACTTTAATTATTCATATATAATTTGTCATTTTTACTTAAATTTTGTTTCAACTCAGTTTTTTCTTATTTTTTGTGCTTTTGCTTTTTATGCTTTTAGTTTAATCGTAACATTTCTATGTTTATCCGCATATATACTAAATGTTATTGTTTTGTAATAGTAAATCTTTAAAAGTATATTATTAGACTATGATATCTAAGAAAATAGCGAATCACTATTTTATCGCCTTTTAACCCATTTATGCCTAAGTTTTTTTAACAATTTTTTTCAATTTTTATCTGCTTAAAACTCGTACGTGGAATGGTTTACGTACATTTTAGGCTTGAAAGAGTTCACCGTTGCTATACTTATTAAGTTATTTAGCGTCCTGTTTAATGGATATTTTGCAGATATGTGAGCAAAATACGACCTTACTTGACTTTACTAGTGCAAAGTAACATTACAGATGGCATCTTTGATCAATTTTAAGCAAATGCTTTTAAAATAGTTTTATTTTATGAAAAATAAGTGCGCAAAAAAAAACTTTCTGTGGCTACCCATGCTGGATCGTTGCTTGGCTGACTTGTCTGAAAATAGCTGTCAATAAACTCTGATGTCCAAATAGTGACTCTAACTGGTTTTCTCAAGAAGAACTATTTAATTTGTGAAAAACAGCTTTAGTAAAATGATATACCCATTACAGATTTTTGTATGCAGTAACTAACAAGCGTACCGTTTTTAGGTTAGTGGGCATAAATGGGTTAAAGTGTACAGTTCTTCGTACGACATTCTGTTTTGTTTTGGGATGTAAATTTTAACAATGAAAAGAATGATTTTAACATATGCTGGCAACATGTAATCGAGTCAAACGACATAAAAATTACGGAACTCTCAGAATATCTTCTGTACGTTACCTATACTACACTGCAGCCTTTCTTGACAAAAACATCGTGACGTCAGTGTGACGTTAGCCTATGAAAAACGAGCTAGATAAAGCGTTACAGCCTACTTGGCGAATTAGAGGAGATCGCTGACTGCTTGTGAGCTCTTACTGGCTCCGCCCGTAGTGACGTTCAGTGTCAAGTTAAGTTGCTTTCTAGTATAGTTTTCACGCACAGTATTATATATTCACATAAGTATTTTTGTTTACAAACAAACACCTGGTTTTACTTCAGTTTCATTAGGTTTTACTTTAAAAACTTAATTAAAAATTACCACAAGTGTGGTAATTGAATTCCTTTCCATTCACTCCATTTTATGTCCTATTATCCCAACAGACCTTACCTGTTTATCTACATGTTTATGTGCTCGGGAAAGATAGAATTATAAGTAAAATACAGACAAAAATAAAACTTAAAAAAAAAAATGTGTGTGAACATAAACTGATTTACATCATATTTCGGTTTACAAGAGAAATACATAATTAAATATAATGCAAAAATATTTGCAACTTAGGACAATGTTTTACACGTGAATGATTTTAAAATACTATAAGTTCTACCTCATGTTTTGATGTTTTTGCAATTTCGATTTTTTTTTAAATAAAGAGTTAATGTCCTGTTAATAGAATCAAAGACCTACAAGAAAAAAAAAAAAAAAACATTAATGACAAATAGTAAATTTCACAAAAAGAAAAAAATCTTCAATTATTTAATAAAAATGTTTTCATTCCTAAAACAATGCATCAATTAATGAAAAAGCGACGGAGAATTTTATTTTCTTAATTTTTTTTCATGAAAAGACTTAAGAACTTCTCATGCAACAAAAACAAAACTTGAGGTTAGCAGGTGTAAGTAAAAGAACCCAAAAAGCGAACAAAACATCAAAACATACAAAGAAGCACAAAAACTAAACCCAAAACATGAAAACAATCAAAGATTCAAAAGCAGATGACAGATCTGAGAAACAGCAAAACTTTCATTTCTATTTCAAGGAATCCGAGAGAACTGGAGGGTAACAAAAAAACAAAGTGATTAAACTTTCCTTTAAAAGTACTTCCGGCACTAGCATGTAACTTACAGTTTAGAAGAGTATGCTGAAGATAAAATTCTAACGTTTTCGCAGCTCATACGCTTGAAAAAACAATTGTTAATGGACATTTTAAAACAAAAATTAGGTTTTAAGATGAATCATTAAAAATCACATGCAGTTAGAAATAGAGGATACACTGTTTTTAAGTTCTAAAGTTTTTTTTTTTATAGAAGTCATTACTATTTCTCGAAATTAATCAACTTCTATGAAGTATTTCTTTCATTATCATTACAAAATGGCAGTTGCAGGAAAAGTCTCCTTTTTATTACTTTCTTTTCTTTGTGATTAACAGAATACGTTAGAAGGAAAAAAGAACACGAAAAGAGAAAACTTTTCGTCTTTGGGGGAAAAAATACTAAGGAGAAAAAATCGTAATTCGAAGAATTCCGATTTTTTTCTTAAGTCTTTTACGCGTCTCCAAATCTGTGGAAACATTTTGATTTCAGACTTTCTTTTTTGTCGTGTTCCTTGGATAAAGATTTCGATTTTTTTTAAATCGATATCTTGTGAAAGTCATCTGAATTGTTCTCGCATCGCTGATCATTTCACGGCTTGATGTTATGTTCTTTTAATGGAGCGGAAAATGAAAAAGTATCAATAAAGCAAAACGCTTTCCAAATAAAGTTTATTAATGGTTTGCATAACACGAATGTAAACTGATTTTGTCGTTGCATTGAATGTGCTTAGAAATTTACTGGTATGCAATAACTTTTATTTTGGAACGCTAGTAATCATTGGTTTTAACCACTTATCTTACGAAATTTTTTTGGAAAAAATTGCAAAAAAAAAAAAAAAAAAACTTTTTTTTAAATTTAATTTTGAAATACAAGAAAATGAAGCAATACAAATAAAATATGTAGGTTTTAAGTTGAATTTTTAATTATTTATAGGCGTAAAATCAAATAGTTTCACCCGAGTTTTCTCGGGATAATAATTACCTGCAACTCATACGAGCCCGAGATAAATTGGGATAATCAGGCAAGCGGTTAAATGTATTACCTTTATGTGCAATGAGTTTTCTTTAAATTCTTAGAGCACTTATGAAAATGAAGCTTTTAGAATTGTAAACACTTTTCAATGTTCCCTATTTCTGCGATGTTATAAGTTCTCAAACTAAAAGATTATATCAGAAGTAAAAGAATGTGAGTCGAAGTGAAACAATGAAATATCTACTTTTTTCGCGCTACTTTTCTAGTAATGTATTAACTATGTAGTAGCACACATATTTCGAAACGCGATACTCTTATTATAGTACTTTTTTGAAAGTCAAAAATTACTTTTTCCTATTATAAAATGATGAATTTCCTTCTGTTAACACTATAAATGTTAACATTCGAATTTATAATTGAAAACCATTTTATTTTTACCTAGCCAGTTTTTTTTTTTTTTTTTGAAGATGCAAATTTCCTACCAAAAGAAAAGGAAAAAAAAACGCTAGTTTGATCATAAAACACAGGTGTTTTTTTTTTTTTTTGATGTACTATAGTTTAATCAATTTTTTTTTTCATTTTGAAAAGGTTAGCTCTTTGTCGCTCATTCTAGTACTTGAAAGCAGAGGGGTGTAATCGCCGCAAATGAAAACTTAGAGGTTATTGGTTCAAATAGTGAGATAAACTTTCCTCTACCTTGGGGAAAAAGATGTAACTTCCAGTCCTGGCAGGTGCTACGGTATAGCATGGTTTGGAAATTTTTTCAATGAAAGCTTATCGAGGTTTTGAATTTCTACGTATTTTGTTTAAAACTAAAGTCCAATTACATCTCTTTGCTTCTCGCTGCTTCATTTCAATTTAATTCAAAATTTTGAACGCATGAATTTGTTTTACAAAACACTTCAATAACGCTACATTTCTTAGTAAAAGTAATAATATAACGAGTTTGTCTTATTTTCGCTCTTTGTAGTTTTCATGATGATATTATTAATCAAACAATGTAAGTTTTCTTCTTTTCATTTTTCAAAAAATCTTAAAAGTGGCTGGGGTCATTTTCGTAAAACAATCAAGTTGTGCGTGATTTGTACGAAAAATCCACCTGCGAGAACTTAAATGAAATCTGTTTTTATTTATCTTTTTTTTAGTAATTAGCATTTTAAATGGCTTTTCCTGACAGCCACTAAAACCTATAGATGTACATTCCAGTACAGAGCGAATTCGATATTTCCCATTGAATCTGCAACAGTGAAACGCAAATCCTTGCGTTAGATTAAGTTTCTCAACCATTCGATTCCAGTATCCCATCGTCTTAGATATCTTCCTATTTTAACTCATATCTGGAGGGCAAAGGGTTTTGAAGCCGAAGATATATCGCGATTGGTCTTATAGATGCATGTGTCATATAATATCCTGTCAAAGTAGCAGGTGACGGATGTTCAAACTGAAATGTGTGTGTGCAGAAATTGCTGCCTTGTCTGTGCAAGGTTTATTGATGACCCATCTCCTTGTCCAATGATTTAATTACGTAGTCTTATTACGTATGTGTTGCATAGCATGAATAGTGATATGCTGGTAATCTGGACTTTGAATAAGCTATATCGTAAATGTCTGAATGTAAATCTTTGCCTTGTTGCGCTCAATGAAAAAGCAAACCATTTGAAACATTTAAACGTGTTTCTTGGAGCAATCATGGCCCCTGCAATTATTGTGCGCCAACTTACCACTTCGCATTTCGGACCACTTTTATTTTTGTCAATAAATATTCTACAATAATACAACACGAGCTTGGTTATACCATCAAGAATATTGTATCATTTTTGTAAGACCTTATCAGTTTGGTCCTTGGGGAGGTAACTTACTGCTTAAAACCAAGCTTTGCCTTCAACTTACGAGCTGAAGCGTACCATTGCTGCATTGTCTCGCTCGTGTGCCAATTGGAGTTTAGCTGCCAATTTGTTTGGCTCTCTTAGCTTCTATAAGATGCTTTCTGTCTCCACCTTGATTACCACCAATTCCATATTGATGAGTTTTAACCCTTTAAGCGGTCAATTATTTTACCAGAAATGCTTCCAAAAAAGGCATATTTTTTATTGCATATAGTTAAGTACCATACTTAACAGAATAAGAATATAAAGAATTTTTAATTTTTTTTTTTTCGTTTTCAATGCTTTTACAATATATTTTTTTTTTTTTACAATTTTGGTCACAAAATCCCGAAATATTTGCTTTTTTCAAGTACATTCTGCATGCAGTAATGAATGGTTTACAAATTATGCAAAAATTTCTCTCACACTTACTGTGAATTTTGAGGTTTACAATTTTCCGAACAGTTCGGGAAAACCAGAAAAGGAAATCTGAAAATATCGATGCCCGTACGCCGTACGGGCAAACCAAATGAGGCCAATTTCGGGTAGCACGTACACCGTACGGGCAAACCGCTTAAAGGGTTAATGAGAACGAAACTGCAGTATCTGGTTGGAATGACTGAGATGGCAGCGCATTGCATGTAGTTCTGCTTTACTCCTGGTTTAGGGGTGCTATCTTGCTGCTTAACACACAAGCTTGACCTGAAATTTGAGTTGTATCGTACCATTGCTACGGTCTCTTGCTAGAGTGCCAATTTTACATTAGCTACCAGTTTTTTGCCACTCATAACTTTTATAAGATGATATCTATCTTCTATCCTCCTTAAACTAAAGCTCATCTCCACGCTCCATGAAGTCTACTTTCAATGGATTCCATCCCATGTAGACATTTTCGGCAACGACCGGGCGGATGAACTGGCCAAGAAGGGCTGTTGCTCCGACATTCCTTCCCCTTCAGAACTTACCGTTTCAGAACACCAATCTATTGTTGATTCTGAGATTTTGAAGGAGTTCAAAATCCCTCCGTACTATGAGTGGTTGGCTGGCAAAGAGCCTGGCTCTTCATTCGCCCTCAATTGTGACAGATAATCGAAAACTGCAATTTCTAGATTAGCAAGCGGCCACACGAAGAGTCTCTCATTCATTGAGGGCAGGAAAGTCTTCGACGTCTGCTCTAAATGCAAAACCCAGCAGGCTTATCCAGAGCACATCCTGGACTGTCTAGGACTTTGCAAAGAAGATATCTTTAAATCACCTCTTTTTGTCCTCGATTTCCTCCGGGTCAATGGCCTGATGGACCTTGTCTGACTTCGTCAGACATTTGGAGGATTAGTCTCAACTCAATAAGACGATATCTGCCTCCAGCTCTGCTAGGTATGGATTCGTAGAGAGCTTGACCGTTGACCAAATGCCCCGATGATGCAATTTCAACGACAGATTCAGCAAACTAAATATCTACTTATATTTTTTTTTTGGTCTTAAAAGGAACGAAACTGCAGTCTCTGAACTGAATGACTGAGCTGGTGGTGTATTGCATGTATTTCTGCTTTAGCCCTGGCTTATGGGCTATAACTTATTGCCTAATACATCGCCGTCAGTTTTCATTTTCATTTTAGTTTTTACATCCTGGGTCCGTTTTGACTCCGGGCCCCTATTGCCGCGGTAACTCTTAGCTCCTCTTCACCACTTATCGGTCATGGAAAACATTTAATCCATTTATGCCCAAGTGTTTTTTAACATTTTTTTTTTTCAACTTTTATGTGCTTAAAACTCTTGCTTGGAATGGTTTACGTACATTTTAAGCTTAAAATAGTTCGCCGTTGCCATATTTATTAACCTATTTAGCGTCCTGTTTATGGGATATTTTGCAGATATGTGAGCAAAATACGACCATACTTGACTTTCCTTTTGCAAAGTAACATTACAGAAGGCATCTGTGATCCATTTGAAGCAAATCATTTTAAAATAGTTTAATTTTATGAAAAATAAGTTCGCAAAAAAACCTTACTTTCTGTGGCTGCCCATGCTGGATCGTTGCTTGACTGATTTGTCTGAAAATAGCTGTCAATAAATAAACTCTGATGTCGAAATAGTGGCTTTAACTGGTTTTCTCAGGTAGTAGGACTATTGTACTTGTGAAAAACAGCTTTAGTAAAATGATATACCGATTACAGGTTTTTGTATGCAGTAACTAACGAGCGTCCCGTGTTTAGGCTACTGGGCGTAAATGGGTTAATAGAGACAGAGCTTATTTCTGATCTCCATATTGAAACATATTTTCTTCTGATTGTCAAGTAACAATCAATTAAATTATTGCTTTCTTAAAATTTATCCTTTTGAAAATATGTTCATAATGTATTCGAATCCAGAAATGGAAAATTTGCATTCAATGTGAAATGCACAATTACCTGACATAAACTCATCTCCATTGTCAGTGATGATTAATTTGCATATGTCCCACAAATGCAAATGACGATAAGTTATTTGGCCTTGCGCTGAAAATGATTCAACCTTTAAGTTCGGAAGTTTTTTGGGTGTAATTCACTCAAATGAAATGATTTTCGTCTTACAGAAATAAGAATTTAGGTATTTGCGAGTATAACAATAAAAGAAGAGCTAAAAACATACCACATACCAACATTTGTTATCGCATTTCATGCACCAACGAATGGTATTTCCATTGTTGTTTTAACTTCCCTTTTTACAAGTTTTTACGGCTATGTTTCAAATACTATGTTTTGAATTGTGATTTTTATTAGTTGTAAAGCACGATGAAGTTGGCATTAAGCTTTTCATAAAATAAAGAATACCGTTTTTAGCTAGGGTAAAATTGTAATATAAGGATTGGCACATTCGAAATCTGCATACAGTAACCCCTCGTTATATCGCACTTTTTGGGGGACAGGAAAAAAGCGCGATATATCCGAAAGCGCGATATTTTTTTCAGTCAAAAGAAACAAAAAAATATAATTTACCGCCGTTGTTGTTACAATGTGCAGGTCTTAAAAAATATGTATACAGACATAATATTAACCTATTGTTTTGGTGAAATAAGAATTCAAAGTCGTTCCTGATTTTTTCAACCATTTGAATTTCAAGTTTTAAAACCTTTGTTAGGCCTGAATAATGTTTAGAAAAAAATTGGGATTGATGAAAAATAAATGCTACAATCTTAGTTTTATAATGCTTTGTTTTTTTCGTTATAATTTGCTTTGAAACCAAATATAAATAAAAACTTAGAAGGTACACATGTGTACCTTCAATTGGGACTGAAGAGGTTATAAAAACCTTTGTTTTATTTATTGATGACAAAATAAATGAGAAAGAGACCTTTTCTGAGCACCTTACATATTTTCTCAAAAATGGTTTCGAACTAAAAGTTTTTTTTTTTTTGGAGACAAAAGAAAAGAGCGATATATCCGAATGAGCGATATAACGAGGCGCGATATAACGAGGGGCTACTGTATTATTAATGTTTCCCAAATAATAATTTAACATAAAGTAAAATTGCTGCTACCTAAAAATTAATTTGAATTTTGACATCTCGAATTCAAGTAAGTAGTTATAACAGAAAATTTTAGTAAATCTTAAATATACTAACTCTATCATAGAAATCAGGAATGCACCGATTAATCGGCAGTACCGATTAGTCGGTCATAATCGGCAAAACTTGGCCTATTAATCGGTAGAAAACGAATTTAAAAATTTTTTTTAATGTATACCTTTAATGAGAAACTCATAAATAAATGTAAGATTTTTTTTTTTAATTTTCACGTACGGAAATAGGTTTAATAAAATTTGAAATTTTGAGAAAATTAAGAAAATAGAGAAAAATAAATAGACTCTGTAACTATTTCTTCAATGAAAGTTGTAAAAAGAAAAAAAAAAGTGATGGAGAAAGTAGTAGTAGTAAAAACAACAATGATGATGTTTAATATCTGCCTCATCGATTAATCGGTTATTGGTCAAATTGCTTATTGGTGCATCCCTAATTGAAATTATGCTATTAGGGGATTTGGTCAACAGTCAAACTCTTAACGAATTCAACACTTCTAGCAAACTTAAAACTGACTTAGATGCGAATAATTCGCGAACGTGTTTCCAATCGAACCAATTGTACGAAAATTGATAGCAGCCAACGAAAAAAAAAGAAAAAAATCAATATCATCATCCGAAGCTCTTTGCCGTTCCCTTACAACATCATCCCGAATACTTCGAAATTTTAATCATACATTCAAACACCTGCCCAAGTCGGAAAGAATCCAGAAACATTCTTCACCCAAAAAAGAATTCCAATTTTCTAATACCAACCATTGAAAGGGGTCCCCCTATCCTTTCAAGATGATTGAATGCTCGGGCCTTACGAAATCGATAACTGGCGAAGTCATGCCTATTGGAGACGCGAATTTTATTCGTGGATATATTTCTATCTCATTGGCGGTCATATTGGTTTCTTAGTAGCTTCCTTAAAAAGGAGTCATTATTCAGTTTTTGAAAACCCCCTTGTAAGGCGGAAGTAGAACTTTTTTTTTCCTTCGTTAGATCTGATTTTGAGAGTTTTGAATGCCTGCAAGTTTATAGAGGGTGAGAAGTTTTGAAGTTTTTAGAAAAGTGTTCAGTGTGTAACTCGATAAATTTTTTGTATAACGAATGCCTCATTATTAAAAAAAATTATTTTCTATTATAGAGCATAGAAAATTTTCTTATCCGATTTCTTTGTAGATTGAGGTTTAATTGCTTAAAATAAAACCGGTTTCATTAAAACAAAATAAAGAACTAATGAAAAGGTAAATTTTTTAAAGAACAATACCAAAAGCTGAAATTTGAAATATAATATTTAAAGCAATACCAATTTCTAAAATAGCTTAAAATGAGTTGTTCTTTCATAAGAATATTTTGTTTGTGTTTTGAAATAGGTAAAATGCTTGCAAGTTAAGTTCTTTTTTTGTTTTCAAAAAGCATGAATAAAATGGCATGAAATTCTTGCACAAAAGAATTTTGTATTGGAAAATAAATAATAATAATAATAAATACGTAGAAAGTTTTATGCTTTCTCTACCAAATATGTTGCATTTTAATTTTCTAATGTTAACTGTCATAGGTTATTAATATATTATGTGTTGGTGTACATGTTTTTGGTTGTAAAACAAGATAGAATTTACAGGTATGATTTAGAAAGAGATTTGGCGGTTTTACAGTAGATTTTTTCCTAAATGTTTATTCTATCGATGTTCTTCTTAGACTGCTTTTACGTGGATTAGAAGAAGAAGAAAAAAAAACTCAGAAAATCTAATTCGGTACTTACTGCATTTGCACCGCTTACAAAAAACTTCATTACATTTATAATTACACTTCGACGATTATAACTAATAACTAGTTCGCTGCAAGAGAATTCCAGTAAAAAAATAACGATTAAAAATTGGACTGAATATTAATTCCATTGCAACCGGTATTTCATTGTATTGGTATTCGCTGTAGTGAGATATTTGACTGTAGTTTCAAGCAGAACCGTATTTAAGGGTTGGGTTTTTAGGGTTCAAACCCCCTCCGAATTTTTCAAAACTTCTAAAATATACTGTTTAATGCCTTTTTTTCACTGAAAAATAATATTGTTACTGTATTTTTAATTTTTCTCCTTTACTTATCAATTTCTTTTAAAAAATGAAATTATCATAATTGAAAGATAGTACAAATGCATTGATTTATCTGCAGTATTTATCTTTATTGTAGTTTTTGCAAACATAATTTCATACCCAACAATACACATTTTTAACTGGGGCGAAGATGCTTTGTACGCATCAGAATTTTTTCCTTCATTGAAAAGATGTTATTTTATTTTCATGTTAACCGCTTCCATTACACATGTTTTTTTTTTTTTTAAATTGTAAAAAAAAAACATTTTTTAAATTTGATTTTTTAATTCAAGGAAATGAAACAAACAAAATATGTAGGTCTTAAGTTGAATTTTTAATTTTTTATAGGTGTAAAATCATTTAGTTTCACCCGAGTTTTCTCGGGATAATAATTACCTGCAACTCATATGAGCGCGAGATAACTCGGGATAATCAGGCAAGCAGTTAATGCGCCCCCTTAAGCATCTACTGCAACCAAAAGCAAAAGAAAAAAGAACATAAAATCAAAATTTTTGTATAGATTTCATTAGAAATATGTTGGTAAGACCATCCCCGAAACAATACTTTGGTTACGGCCCGGGTATGAAGTTAACTAAATTTGAAAAAACGAAGTTGCAGAAGAAACAGTTTCGGATAATCAAAGTTCCTTTGTATTACATGGTTTAAAAAAAAAAATTCTTTTACCAAAAGAAAAACTCCATTATATTTAAACAAAAAAGTTTTCGCTGTAATTTATTTTGAATTTTTCAGTTTGCATTCACTACGAGAAAATACATTATACCAAACTCTCAACTTTCAGATCATAAAAATGCAAATTTCAGACTCCCATAATCTACTCCCGGAAAATCCCAACCGAATTATACGCAAGGATTATAACCCCATATCGCAGAAAATGCAGCTCCGATCGTCCTCTATTCCTTGAACTACCAATCGGCTGAAACTGAAGCCACGCTCGGGGTAAGTTTCCGACTTCGGCCATTAAAAGCACTTCCACGAGGTGATAAAAAGGATTGGCTTTGACAGACATTACGTCGGCTATAAATGGAATATGATCATGTGAGACCACTTTTTGCTATTTTAAGAAGCGAACTTTAACCTTTTATCACTCGAGCTATTCGTCTTGTTTTTAAAGGGTTTATCCTGTTTTGGCTTTATTTTAAGGAACGAGGGGGGAAAGTTGAGATTGTTTTTGACGTATTAGAGCTTTTTCTGTCGGGAATTGTATCGATTTCTTTCTCCCTAACAAAGCACTGTCTCCCTAAAAATAAAATAGCAAACTTTATGAAAGGTAAATTATTTGAAATTTATTTTAAAACCTTAAAATATTGCTTTTTAAAAATTGAACAATGTTTGAAAGCAGTAGCTTATATATACTACGCTGCAAGGTTTCTTGACACTGGCGTCGTGACGTCATCCAATGAAAAATGAGCTAGATAAAACGTTACAGCCTACTTGGTGAATTAGAGGAGATCCTTAACTGCTTCTTAACTCTTGTTGGCTCCTCGCGTAGTGACGTTTAGTGTCAAGTTAAGTTACTTTCTGGTATAGACTTATATGCGCCCCCTCCCTCCCCCCGTTTTTGTTTCTCAGGTGATGTTTTATGAAGTAAAATGTTTAGTAAAGTAAAAAAACCTCCAGAAAAATTTTACTCAACAAAAATTATAACTGAAGTGCCTAAACTGTGCCTCAAAGTTCTACAGTTCTTTATCTTTACCATGTCTCCAAAATCGACTTAAAAAACTAAGATCTTAGAAAAAGAACACCTGAAGTTAATTACCTGATTACAAAAATGAGTCAAATGGGGGCACTGCAACTTTGTAACTTGCACACATGCTAATTACTACACAGTAATTATTTTTAAATACGAAAAATATTTGTTTAAGGATAGTTAGATGATCAAGAATTATTTCTTAAGCTTTCTCAAGAAATGCAAGTATTTTACGTTCGCTTAGAAATTACTCGAACAAAAGAAAAACAAAAAGACAAAATCCATTAAAATGGCGAAACAGAATATCTAACCATTAGTAATTATTTGAAATTTGTCTTTATTTCCGGTTCTTAACAGCAACGTATATTTCCGCGAAAAACTTCTTTCCGAGCCATATTTCAAACGTATATTGAAATATATTGATCCTTTTTTCCAAATGTCACAATATCCCCCAAAGCTGCAAAGTGAAAACTTTTCCAGTTTTCCCACTCGTAAGGCAGCATCCCCTTTTTGGAAAGTTGCATTTTTCTTCAGGCGATCTATCAACATATCTTTAAATCGAGTGTGAAACTTAGAAATGTTTCTAAAATTCGAACATTTGTCACTTTGTGTGGCTTCAGCAGTATATTTGGCCGTCTTAGGTTGCTGGCATTTCACTTTTTTTGCTGTATGTTTGTTTAATTAAGAATGAATGTTTTTCTTGTTTAGCTAATTTAAACGTTGATAAATATTTATTTGTTGTTTCAAACTGGAGTCTCGAAACTTTAAGAGTTATGAGTGCAGTGCTCGGTTTTAAACCTTTCGCAGAAGCCTTTTCTTTTCGTCTAATTTAAGTAATATGTTTTCCGTTCTGATTTGAGTGAGTTGAACTTACTTTGGTGCAAAATAAAGGAGTAGTAAAGTTTCAAAATTAACCGTATTAATTTTAACAAGTTTTAGGACAATTGAAAAAAAATAAAGAAGAATATCAAACCTGTTGGGTAAAATTAATAAAATTAAGGCATAAAACTATTATTTCGGCAGTTGGTTTTACTATTACGAATTGTAGCAAAGCGCATAATTTCTTTTCTCTATCTCTACTAATAATAAAGCTGAAGGTTTGTCTTTCTTTCTGTCCTTCTGTCTGTTACGCGCGTAGCGCCAAAACCGTTCGGTCGATTTTCATGCCACTTGGTACAAAATTAGTTTGTAGCATGTAGTTTTGCACCTCGAAGCGATTTTTCGAAAATTCCATTTCGTTCTTTTTCTATTCGAATTCTTAGCGGAAATTCGATAAAATAGGGAAGAAATATTTCACACACATTTTCAAGTCTTATGTCATTCGAAAGCTTGAAATTTTCTGCACAAAATGAAGTTTTTTCGAAGTTTCTACGATCATCAGGAGAGCTGTAACAATTGTTTTTAGAATCCCGAAATTCAAGGCTTATCTGCAGTAAAGCAAGCCAAACGATTCTAAAATGGTTAATGAAATGAATTATTTTATCAACGGAAATCAACTTTTAATGTTGTTACCATGGTTACGTTTTTATTTCGTTAATTTGTTTCGTTCTTTTTCCATTAATAATTTTAAAAACGTATTTGTTTTTGTAGCAATCCAAACTCCAAGCCTTATTAAAATTAGTCAAATGAAATATAATAAAATCGTGATAAGATGGCACCTGTCAATCAAATGAGAAATCGAATCCTTTCTTTAAAAAAGGTAGAGAAGGAAGAAACTGACGCGTACCATTTTTGTGAGTTTAGAGACATTTTGGCGATCTGACGAGTTGTGTAGAAGAGGGAAACATTGTTTAACTAAAATGAGGTCAAAAAAGAAACAACATGATAGTAAACCATTCTAAATTTATCGTCTGGCAAAACATATTTTATTTCCTTTTTTTTATTTCAATATAAATTGCAGTAAATGGCTTGAGTGAACGAGTTTGGCTTTTAATTTATCATTTGCTGGTTGATGTTTGTCGATGTTTATTGTTTTTATTATCATGGTGAAGAATAATGCACGAAATTTCTATTATTTTGTTTTTGAAGTTAGGAAAGAAAACTTTCTTCTCCTTTTAAACTTTGGTAAGATTTCTGTGAGGAGCAAAATCGTTCTTATTTTCTCTTTTGGCTTATTTTTGTGCACCTCCCCTTGGGGTTGCATTCGAATTTCCCCAAGGGGGTTTTTACCCCTTTTATGGGGTAAATCAGTGTTAATTTCAATGCAGGCAAAAGTGATACGAATTATCGCGAGCACTTGGCGAAATATCGCCAAGCTTTTAGTCGCCAAGTGTTTTACGCCAATTTGGCGACATATCGCCAAGTTGGCGGCAAATTTGGCGAATGTTTTTTTTTTTTTTTTGGGTTCAATTTGGTGCTATTGGCGATATTTTGCGAAAAATCCACTGAATGATGTTAAAATTGGCGATATTTAGGAGATTAATCATTGAAAAACATTTTTTTGCATTGTTTTGTGGCAAACTAGGGATGTAAATGTTTGAATTGTTATCTTGCTCACTCCAAGCACTAATTTATCACTTAAGGCATCTACTAAGAAATTTACACGTAAAAGGAAGTAGTGTGGGGTCCATGCCAAATTTTTATATCATTCTTTAAAAGAATTATAGTTGAATAACTAAAATAGAGTATTTTTTCTGCTATATCAATTTTTTACAAATGAATTTTTAATTTTATACCACGGGCAAAGCCGTGCGGGTACCGCTAGTAGGCAATAAAAAAGAATAGCGAACATTAATTTCAAATTTTAAACTAGTAAAATGAAGATGAAATTTTACTGTTAAACTGAAAACTATAAATTTTAGGTGAAGTCTACTCTTTATTAAAAGATAGGATTACCTTTTTCTGGCTCACTAATTGGTGGTTTCATTATACCTATGGACACTTAACAGATCTTACTAATGTTTTTGACAGTGCTAAAAGGTCCGATGGACACCCACATTGGTTTCCGGAAGTAATGTTAGGGATTTCCGTTTTATTTGTGTTATAGTTATGCAAATCATTTTCAAAAATTGATTCAAAAATTCTAATATACGCGGGTTATCAAAAATATTTCTTGTTATTATAAAACGATGAAGTTCTTGCAACTATTTAACCCATCAATGCCTAGCGTACCTTTTTTGGGACAATCCAAAAAAGGGTCTGAATTTCCCCAAAATGAACATTTAAACCAAGTAATAGTGTTCAATTAGTACCTTGGTATTGTTTCAATTCATTATTAACAGATTGCAGCACATAATCATTGTAAAGTGTGTTCTGTAGCAGTTTTAATATGATATTTATCAAAAATTACATCGTTCACAATCTGAAGAAAAAAGCTAAGTTTTCAAAGTTCTTCCCAGTTTACGTTAATTGCTGATTTTATTTCTTCTTACAAAATGCCTTTTTAAATATTATGTCGTAGGCAGAAAAAAATTTTAATAAAAAAAGTATATACACTCTGGGGTCTATAGTAACTTTTAAGGGACGATTTTTCTTTCCTTAATAAAAAAGTTATTTATTACATGATATTTCTAAAATTATTTTTCCTGCCAATTAACACTGTTTGTAACCAGTATACAAAATATCTTTAGAAAAAAAAATGTAAGGCACTAATGGGTTAAGCACTTGTTCAGATCTACTGATGTCCAGTGCAGTACTTGTTTTTTTTTCTATTAGGCATGTTTAGATTTTAAATGATAAATGCAATTTGTCAAGTGTACGCGTGGCATGGGGATGGGGCAAAGTGAAACAGTTCATTTCGTTTTCTAAATCATTTATTAATTTATTCATTCGCTTACTTTCTTATTAATTCTCTTTTTTACTCGCACATTTTTTTATCTCATATTAATTCATAAACTCATTTATATATTTTTTCAGCTATTTTTTAATAATTAATTCATTTATTCTTTTGTTTACTCATTCATGTCATTAAAAAAATTAATTATCAAATTGAAAATGTTTCATTACAAAGTTATGTTAATTTGCCCTGTGGATTTTTGAGCTAAAAACGTTCCACCCTTTTTCGAAAGTACAGAACAACTGCTGAAAAAGAAATATAATTCTTCAACGATAGTTCTCTTACAAAATTCATTATTCCTTTATGTACAACAATTTTCAGAACAAATGTTCAATTTTTTCATTTTAAAACAGGTGATTAAGTTTAACTTTTTTACCTTGCTCTACATTCCCCACTATTTTTTTTTTTTTTTTCGTGAAGTCGCACCCACAACCAGTACAAATCGTATTTATAAATACAAAAAAAAAAAAAACTTTTTTTAGAAAGTTAGTATTTCATATCAGAATACATAACGGTTCCTTTCATTAAAGAATGTAAAGCATAAAAGCCTAAATTTCAAATTCTGAGAAAAAGGAGTAAACATATATATGTTAACATTGTCACGCCAATCGAAATGGATTAAGCACTCTACTAGTTTAAACTTCATACTTATTTCGAGACGCTAAATATAAAACAGTTTGCTTCCAGAAAGCTGTAACGATATCTCGGGCCTAACGACACTAATACGTACAATGTAAATGAACTGCTGAAAATGCTCGAAACACAAATTAATAAACCATTCCATATGTTGCAAGGGACAATGTGCGTTTATGCTCATTGTTCCTCTGAAAGGAAGAAAAGGTGCGCTCGATAATAAGTCAATATTTAATGACTACGTTTCCCATACAGTCGCCAATGTTAAATAGTTTTCCACGCAATTAATTAAGCAAATCGTGCTTAAGAGAATCAATATTATACGAACGCTGAAAGAGTGAACAAATTGATTAATTTGTTTAGATGTTGTTGTAAGAAAAATTTATATTTAAAATCGATACTTAATGATTTTTGCTTATATTACAGGCAGTATAAACGGCACTATACTACTTTTAGACAGTTTGTTTATTAATGTGTGTGCGGGGAATAATTATCGTGATGGTTACAGCTCATTTTTTACGAACCATAATGCTAACTTATTTATGCCTCCAATGCATAGTGTAATTAATATATATGATTTGAAACGAATAACGAATATTATTTGATGAGGTCAGTTGGTTTAAAAGTAAACCGTTAGCGAGAGTCTGGAGACTATAGTTAACATGCAGAAGAGATTCTAGGAGTTCCACGCCTTTTCAAGCAATGATGAAGGCATTATCATTGTTTGAAGCAGGGACGTCATTTCAAGTTTTTCCAGGGGGGGGGGGCAAAGGGTCCAAACACAATGCAATTTCACCGGAAAACATAAAAAACCACGCCCACTTATATGTAAATACATTGATTTCTCAAAGCCAGGGGGGACAATTGACCCCCCCCCTGCCCCCCCCCCCCCCTAAATGACTGGCCTGGTTTGAAGTTGACACAAATAAGTTGATTTTTTTTATTTAAAGTGATTTTGCGTTTTCCCCTTCAGCAGGTCTAAAAATGCGAAGTAAGCAGTTTTAACTTGTTTTACTTGTGTAGAAGGGAAATCTTGGCTATTTTTGATGTACAACATTTATCTCAAAAATGGTGTACTCTAAGGTAAATGAAAAAAAAAATGAACTTCGTCAGTCTCCTTTTTTTTGGAAGACTATGGGGCTCTGTTCCCTGCTCGCTTCGCTCACCAACCCTCCTTCGTCGCCTGTGGCGATTACCTCACCGCCTTCGGCGGCTCGATCACCAGCCTGCTTTTGGTGGTTTGGAGTCAAATCGACTACATGCCACAGAATACGGTGTCCCTGCTGAAAAAGAAAATAATACCCCTCGCCCTTCCCCCCCCCCATCTTGATGTAAAATAATCATTTCCTTTAACTAAAATGCTCACATACCCTTTAAAAGCAGCCTTTTACAATTTAAAATAATTCGCCAAATAATTCGCCAAAAAAAAAAAAAATCATCCTGGTATAAAAAATGAAGAGTAAATGTTTATAATTAAAAAACATAGCAAAATATCTAGCCCAAAGAGAAAATCCAGTTTTTTTCCTTTGCAGAAAAAAATAAATCAAACACGCAACGTAATTCATATGAAATCATGTAAACAAAATGAAATACCGTAGGAATGACAACCTGTTTAAAATGTTAAAAAGAAACTATACGATAAAAGAAATTGTGCATATTTTGTTGAATTAAGACAAGCAATATACAAAGCGAAGAGTAACCGGTTTTGCTGTTCGAACACGACCCCAGTCAAAAGATTTTGGAGCTGTTTGGTCGAATGTAATATAGTTTTGCTCCAGATGAGCCTTGAAAAATGGCTAAATTGGAATCACTTCTATCTCCTGTTATAATTAACGGAGAGAAATGGAACGAAGGTTTTCTTTCTCAAAAAAAAAAAAAAAAATCTTTTTAAAGATGTACAACATTAGGTGGTGGGGGGATTTTTTTGCCCCTACTTTGGTGAAGTATGTGAAATTAATGCTTAAAAAATTAATTAGTAAAATAATTCGAAATTTAAATAAATGGCACCGAGGTGCAAATGTACATGGCTCGAACTAATTTTGTACCAAGTTTCAAGTCTGTAGGTGCTATGGGGCCGCCTGGACACATAGTGGGGGACGCATAGTGAAAGGATGTTTGTGACTTTTCAGCCACAAACAACCTTTCACAATATCTTTGAGCTTACTTTTTTTTTAATATTTAGAGATTAAACTTTCATGGAATTCCGGTTGTCAGTTTATAAACGTTTTTAAAGCTCCTTTTCTGCCGTATACTTGTTTAAAAAAAGATAATTCACACAAATTAAATGTCCGATTGGAAACAAAGACATGCTTTTGTGCCTGCAAAATTTCTTGCTAATACCAGTAGTTGTCGAGATCTTCAGCATAGGATTCCACCACAACCGACTTATTTTCGCAAGAATGATCGATGAGATGAAAAACAGCACAGAAAGACTATTATCACCAAAGAGTCCGATCCAGAAATCTTGAGCTAATCATCAACCAGACTTAGTCAGTTGAAGACTTATACCGCGACCGATAGTGCCTAAATCATGTAGGATAAATGATGGATTTGAAATTTTTTTTGAAAGAAATATTACTGGTATGTGTGACATGAATAGAATATCTCTTGTTCATTGAATGGCTATAATTTTTCTTCAAATGCTATAATTTCCCATAGAATGAGGCTTTTTCAAGTTGGAAGATTTTGGGAAAATATTGGTAGTTGTGCGCTTAGCACTTGTGACGTATTTCACTTCCATGGTGATGGTTGGAAGGCGGGCACTTTCTGAAAAATTCTAAATACTAGCTGATCCGCTTGAAGCTTTCGTGTTTCACAACATTAATTCAATTTTTTAAGGGTAATTTTTCAAAAAACAGAAATAAAGTAATCTGTTACTATTCTCTAATGAAAAAAAGTTAATCATACCAAACTTTTGTAAGCAAGAAAAAAAAAAAAAACTTTAAGAATTATTATTCTTGCTAAAATAAACATTTTCTTTTCCGGTTTTAAAGCAACGGTAAAACTGTGGCTTAAAATCATACAATGAGTTTAGATTAGAAATTCTTGGAAATTTGGATCCAACTAATTTGACGAAACAAAGTTGATCAAAATCGACAAACCCCATAGCAGGACTGAATCTGCGTCGCTGCATCTTAGTTTTCTGATTCTATTCATTGAAGTAATGTGTAATAAAAATTAAAAAAAAAAAAAAAACGGTTTTTTTTCGACACAATAAAACAACTTTCAGACAGTGGTTCCATATTTCGTTAGCATCCGGCACAATGAGCATTAAAATGAGGGGTAAAATATGGAATGTGATAAATATATAAAGGAGTTCTGGCGTGGTAACCGAAAAGCACTTGCTATCTTTTCGACGTTTTCGGTGTTACTTTTTATTTCCAATTTGCACTCTTTTAGTTAGTTTTTTTTATTCGTATTTAAACGCCTCTATTCCTTTACCTCTATAAAAACTCTTATCAACCTTATTTCGATTATTTTAGAGAAGTCCTGGAGCATGCGAAAACTCGTGGAAGGTTTTACCTAAGAAAATCAAACAGTATTTTTTTTTTTAGCAATTGAAAGTCATGTCCAGTCAAATATTCAATAGGAAGCAAATACCAGCTCTTGTGTTGGTAATATTTCTGTGAATAGCACCAGTTGTCGAAATATTTGCTGCAAGCGACTCATTTTCACAAGTATGATCAATAATACGAAAAACAACACACAAAGATTACATTGAACTCTCACTTATACACCGCCTCAATTATGCGCCTTTTTCACTTTTGAATAGTCCAGGCACATTACATTGCAAAATAATGATAGTGTCATTCGTTTATGCGTCACTCTAAAGATAAATATTTTACTTATGCGCCGAATTTCAGGAAAATGTTAAAAAATATGTGTATATATATTTTTAAAATAGGCTTTTTCTTCACTTTCCTCTATAATCTTTCGCCTTTATTGCTCACGGAAGGTCTTTTCCGCATGAATTAGAGTCCTGAGAGGGACAATTATCTATTATGTATCGTTTTAAAGGGAACAGTTTCTGATTAGGTACGCTACAATTTTTCTTTTCTCTTTTTCATTGTACTTTCGTTACAGTAATTGCCAAACCGTAGTAATTTGTCCTTTTTCTGTAGAAACATTCTTATTTATGCTCTCCTTAGAACTTATGTTTCGTTTTAGACCTTTAAATAGGCTTGCTCGCTAATGCGTCTCTCTCAGTTATGCGCCTTTTTCTGTTGATCCCGTGAGCCTGTGCATAAGTGAGAGTTCTCTGTAATACACTAGTAAACGAGGTTTCTGTTCTTCATTGAGTGAGTGGTGATTTTCATATTTAAGGGGGTGATGGAAAAGAATATGGCAATAAAAATTTTCCATCACGCACAGGTTTTTGAAAAATCCAAAATTTGGAAAATATCATTTTAATGACATTATTGCAACACGTATACCATATTTTTTTCATTTACCAATTTATTTAAACTATTATAAGGCTTAAAACTAATATAAAACAGAAAAACATATACAGTCGAGCTCGCTTAATGGAATAGCCAATTTGCCACGAAAATTTATTCTAATAAGCGAGATATTCCATTATCCGGGATTCCTTTAAATGACGTTTCAAATTGCATTTAAACCAAGAAAGTATTAAAAATTGCCTTAATAATGTACATTTACCAACAAATGTCTAATGATTAACTTTTAGCATATTAATTAATGACACTTTAAACATATTAAAATTTAGAAATTGGATAAAAAATTTAAAGCAAGATATTTCGTTTAGAAGACATTATAAAGGGACAAGCACAGCCAAAGCGAAATAGGAAAATGATTTCAGAATAGCAAGAGACCCCCAGTTGCGCTTCTCGGAAGAGCTGTGTCACAGCTTGGTTGTCTTCCCCGATCCTTTCTACCTGTTGATTTTCACATTTCTCACTTATTCTTTTATCTCTGCTTTGGGTCCCTGGAGGTGCAGCTTATTCGAGACTTATTGTTTATTCTCTGACTAGGGAAATGTAGCAGAAGGATGGTTGGAACACTTAGTGAGGGCAACAAAAAGTATCGAACACTAAGCGAAACATTCCCTTCAAATTCTAGGAATCAACATTTTCTGCCTCAATGAAGTGACAAAAAAAAAAAAAAAAGAAAAGAAACCATCCATATGCTTCACATTTAATATTGTTCTTTACAAAAGGAGAAATCTGAATAGAGATGGTGTGAAATGGGAAAATATCGAAGTCAACATGGCTAAAAATTATTCTTTTTACCGGGATTGCTTCAAAAAATGCATTACTTTAAACGGGAAATTTAACACAGAAATGATTTACAACGGTTCGGTACATTGAAAATATATTCCATTAAGCGGGATATTCTATTAACCGATATTCCATTAAGCGAATTCGATTGTATTGTTAAAAAATGTAGAAGAATTTCAGAAATTTTTGATAAACTAATGATACTCGTAAAATGTTTCCTAAACTTCATACTTTTTGTATCTGTAAATGCTTTAACTGCGGATGATCTCTTATAAGCCCTATCACAAACTTTTCAAATGAGATTTCAACAGTGTTGGCTAAGCATATTACGAGTCCAACGTACTTGATATTGCACTCCCATTGCAGAAATATCCTGACAAAAGCGCGCTCCCCATGCTCATCGCTCACTGCTTCTCAGGGGAAAAATCTTAGTGAAGTGTCAAAAAGTGAATTTTCCATGACATTGAACACCCAAATATAACTTTTAACAAGTCTTTAAATAAGTGTTCATAGTTAGAACTTTTATCATTCCCTAAGAATTGTGCCACAGCATTTTTTAAATCAATCCTTGCTGTTTTTTCTAAATCACTTTCACTAGCTTCTAAACTTTGGTCTTTCATAAGCTTTCTCATCGGTGGGCCAATGCAAATACCCTCTTTAATTTTTGCATAAATCAGTGACAGGAACAGTTTCTTCAAATATTGAAATCCACACCGTTTTTTATCCATTGCTTTAACAAAATTCTTCCTGAATTGTTTATGTGCAAAAGTGGGGAATATTTTTTAAATCTATTAGAGGAACGTTTTGGTTTTTTTTTTCTATCCGCAATATATTGTTTGCTTTCTGGCCACTTCTTTATTATACAATGTTCATGTTTTGCCCTACTGTCCCACTTGCATTAAAAACGTCGATAGTTTATCTAACCGAGTTGCAGACCAATGAGAATATTTTAAAAACTGCACATATGCTTCAATTATGGAGTGAGTAGTCAACTTTATCAAGCAATATCTTCATATCTTTGTACAATTATTTCATTATCCAAGAATAAGCTATTGGAACCAATGGCAGGGCATTTCTATTATGAAGCATCACAGCCTTCAAGCTAGTTTTCAAAACAACGATGAACAATCGCCATGCTTCTGCATTATATGGACAATTTAAAGCAGCTATCAAAGTGAATTAGGTTTCAACTCTCTTTTTACATGTTCTATAGCTGTGATAAGTAAAAAATATGCTCATGTGGATCAAATGCGTCTAAAAGAAATAATATTATATACTTATAACTCCTATGGTATAACCTATAGAATCCAAAACGTATAAACCAACGTTCTTAAAATTGGAAGATGATAGAAAATTTTTGCAATTACACTGCTCGACATTGAAAATGCAACACCAAGAAGGAGTGGTCAGAAATTCATGCAAATTTTACCGTAGACGCACGTCACTGAGTTATGCAAATGATATGAAATGCGCAGCTCTCCGACGCACGTGAAGTAAGATGTAAGAGAATGAAGTTGAAAAGTGGGCTATGTTCATGTTGGTTTTTCTGCCAGACTAATTATCGGAGAAATTTGGTTTTTGTCTCGAAGGATACGTGTGATAGAAGGAAATGCCACGCCGTCCTCAACGAAGACACTTCCAGCATATAGACGACTTTACAAGGGGTATGGTGATCGGACTGAGAAGGGGAGGTTGGTCCATACGTCAAATTGCAGCTGATACCCACATGGATGCAAGCACTGTGCATCGGCTGTGTCCGATATGGTTGGAAAGAGGAAATCTAGCCACATTGAGGGGTGACGTCAGACCGCTTGGATCGACGGATTCACCGTCAAGCTGTGGCGGACCGGCAAGTCACTTGTACGTCGATTCTGCAGCACGTGCAAGGTACCCTGGATGTTCCTGTGTCGACCAGAACCATTTCCCGTCGACTGGTTACGCGTGGCCTGCAATCACGGCGCCCGCTAAGAAGACTGCCATTGACCTCACAGCACAGACTCCAACGTTTGGAATGGTGTCGGACCAGAGCGACGTTCATGGCAGAATGGCAAACCGTAGTGTTCTCAGATGAATCCCGCTTCTGTTTGTCCAGCGATAGTCACCGCATACGTGTGTGGCGTCGACGTGGAGAAAGATCGAATCCGGCAGTAACTGTGGCACGCCCCACAGCGCGACAACGTGGTATAATGGTTTGGGGCGCTATTGCATACAATTCCGTATCACCTCTAGTTCGTATTCGGGGCACTATGATGGCCCAACGATATCCGGTGGCAATCCCCTACCTTCAGGGTCTGCCAAATGCAATTTTTCAACAGGATAACGCCCGGCCTCACAGTGCTCGAATCAGCCAACATGCTCTACCAGGTGTACAGATGCTTTCCTGGCCACCATACTCTCCTGACTTGTCACCAATCGAACATGTGTGGGACGTGATTGGACGCCGTTTGCAGAACCTGTCACTGCCTCGTTCAGAGGACGAACTGTGGCAAATGGTTGAAAGGGAATGGAGTGCCATCCCTCAGGACACCATCCGCAGGCTTATTGACTCCATGCCTAGACGTGTTTCTTCGTTCATCGCTGTCCGCGGTGGTCCTACTTCTTACTGAGCCGACGCCGTCCTCGCTCTAAATTTTGCTTATTTATTTTGAAATAAATATCACTTATTGTTCCATGCTGTCTCTGTCTTCTGACCAAATTTCATCAATTTCTGACCACTCCTTCTTGGCGTTGCATTTTCAATGTCGAGCAGTGTATATTCTTTTTCAGCACCTTGAAATCAATAAGAAACACCCAAAATACATTGAGGAACAGAAAATTCGTTAAAATTTGTGTTTCAGTGTTATCTCCAAAGAATCGGATCTGAAAAGGTCAAGCTAATCAGCATCCAGAGCCTGAAGATTTTTACGATGATCAGTATACTGCCCAAGTCAGGTAGGAAAAATGATGGATATGCAATTACTTCTTTTGAAACAAATATTACTGCCATGAATGAGACTTCCCACGGAACTTCTCAAATATTTCTTCAAGTGCTAAAAAGTTGGCTTTTTAAGTTGGAAAACATTGGTAGTTTTTCCATAAAAGTGTGAAAAACTTCTTTTCCAACCCTCAAACAGTTTTATTTCCCCTCCAGAATTCGGTTCAATACGTGCCCCATTTCTTGTTGCAACTTTTGGTTCATCTTACATTTGCCCCCGCTTTTGAGACAATCAGAATAGGAAACGCATTAGTTTTCAAACTATCATTTACTGGACAATTATCGCTATATACTATATATATATATATATATATATATATATATATATATATATATATATATATATATATATATATATATATACATACAGGAATTATTTATTACTAAAAATAGAAAAGATACTAGAAAAAATGAAAGCGAAATAGAAATCAGATTGCTTGTACGTTGTACGGCCAAATTAGTAAAAGCCGGAAAGCCATGCTCGTACGACCAACGGGCAAACCAGGGTAGTGGTTAAGCAAAAAAAAAAAAAAAAAGCCAATTCCAATTAAATAGTCAATTCGAAACAGACCTGCTTTAATGATAGCAATATTTATATGAATACCACCAATTGTCGAAATATTCGCTGAAACCGATTCGTTTTCTCAAGTATGATCGATGGCACGAAAAACAGCACACAAAGACCATTATCTCCAAAGAATCCGATCTGGAAATGTCAAGCTAATCAGCATCCAGACTCTGAAGATTTTTACGACGATCAGTATACTGCCCGAGTCAGGTAGGGGATAAATGATGGATTTTCACTGGAGGAGGTCAAACTTTTCATCCGTCTCTTCCACCTCCTTTCTCCTCTTCCGGGGGAGAGGGGGGGGGGCATTACTCTCGGAAATCTGCAATGATTCATCTTCCGAATATTCTGGTCTCAATGAGCAGGCATAAATGTTTTCTGTCATTTCAGTTTACAAAGGCAACTGGCTGTCAGTGACGAGTCTATATTTTGTTGCTAGTGTGAGTTTTTCTCTTTGATGTAGGGGAGTTGTTGTTCGTTGAGGTTCGTTACTTTGGTGGATTTTGTTTTGGAAGTTTTTTCCTTCTTCAAATTATCCATCCTTCAGCCGTAGAAAACACGAGCATGAATAAAGTAGAACTGACATTATTTTATTCTGCTTACAGCTTTGGGTTATTAAAAAAAAAAGTTTGATTATAACAATCGCAGATAGAACAATGGGTTAAAGCACAAATATGCAGGAACACTTTAGACACGTGTTTAAGCGTTACAAGGAACGTATTTCAAGATGCAGAAACAGTGAGCTTATGGGTGTAAAAACATCTGATAAAAGGCTTTTGGCTTTTGTCAGATGTCTTTACATCCGTAAGCTCACTTTTTTGCATTAAAACAGGTGTTTCTACTAACGCCGAAACACGTGTCTGCAATGTTCCTAGATGTTTGCGCTTTAAGGTTGTTTTATTTGCCTTTTTTAAAGCATAAAGGTATTTATATTTCAAAGGTTTTTATATACACTCAGGCACATTGAAAATAGCGACCCAAGAAGAAATCGCCGGATTGATCAGCGACTGCGTCTACAGTGGTACCAAGCCAGGTCAATGAGGAATATCACAGATTGGCAAAAAGATGTGTTTTGTGATGAGTCTCGATTTGTTTTAGAGACTGATGATAACCGTGTACGGGTGTGGAGGCGCCCAGGTGAGCGGTACAATTCCTCCCACACTGTTCTACGTCACACTACCCACATAGCTGGTGTAATGGTCTAGGGGGCCATATCCTATGATAGCTGGTCCAATCTCATTGTGGTGCGTGGAAACTTAACCGGCCAACGTTACGTTGATGATATTCTTCGACCCCATGTAGGACCTTTCCTAAATGGTCTCCCAGGGGCAATTTTCCAGCAAGATAATGCTCGTCCGCATACAGCAAGAGTTGCTCAAGACTTCCTACGTCATTTTCAGACTCTTCCATGGCCGGCCCGCTCCCCGACTTATCCCCTATAGAGCATGTGTGGGATCAGCTAAAACGTCAGATGCCATCGTGTCACTCTGTGCGTGATTTGGAGTTGGCTGTTACAAATTTGTGGACCCATCTGCCTCAGGACAACATCAGGCGTCTAATCAACTCAATGCCGGACCGTGTAGCGGCATGTATTGCAGCTAGAGGTGGTCCAACGCGCTATTGAAGTTGCTTTGTATTTGTGTCCTTGCACACTCTGTATTCGTTCAATTGTCTTGATTTTGAGATCAAGTGAATCTCTCATCTGTATCATTATGTGTATTAAATTTCATTTCAATTCGATGCTTTCTTCTTGGGTCTCTATTTTCAATGTGCCTGAGTGTATATATATGTTACAGTAAAAGACTGAAACTAGAGAATATCAACTTTCACCAGTGATTCGTTAGAAATATTTGACTTTTCGTCGGTGTCTTCAATGTTATTTTTGATATTCACTAGATAATGTCGGCATTTATCAAATTTCAGATTTTTACAGCAATATTTATGAGGCATCCTTAATCGTAAAGTAAAATTAATCTTGAAGAAACAAAACGAGATCGATCTATATGTTTTCAAAGGCTATTTTCTTTACTCAGCTCGATACTTCTTAGTGGATACTATCACACTATACTGTATTAAAGGAAAAGATTAACCGAAAGTAAACACACAGGTTGGGGAAAGATTTGCCCCTACGCTGCTTTTGGGGATTTTTTCTGGAAAAAACCCCCGATATAAATCGCATGCGTCCATTGATTGTCACTAAATAAGGAAGTTATCGCGTGGAGAAGCAAACAGTGCTAGAGGAATAATATATGAGCGATTCTCTGTAAACTCGTAATTGGCTGTCCGGAACGAGTATTTTAAAAATAATTAAAGTGTAATAAAGTAATTATCGCTCTTAATACAAGTAAAGCATTAATACTTTGTGGCCCAATTGTATTTGGAGCGGTAACAATTTATTTTTTTTTCTATAAATTATCTAAGCACCAAAAACACAGTCCCCTGGCTGTCCCAATCCTATAGTCTAACACTTACAGGCAATATTTCAAAAAACCTATTAACACTACATAAATTTGGCAATTAATATCTAAAAATAGAATAATGCAACTATATCTTTTTTATGAAATAAGGTCTAATTACATATTTCTAAAACTTAAAATTGTCATGTAAATTCTGTCCGGAGTTTTTTCAAACAGTCCCCTGCGACAAATTCAAAGCTGCAATAAAAAAAAAATGTGTTACTCTTGCAAATGTTTTTTGGCATGAAGTTTAAAGTAATCAGTGTGAATTTGCCGGAATTACTGAGAACGGTGTTGAAACGCCACTTGTTTAGTTTGAGAGCCGAATTTGTGATGAAAGTATGCATCGTAGTCGTTGCGAAAACAGTCCTCTGGGAAGTGATTTTAATAATGTTAATTAGTTTAATTGTGAAACATATTAGTTATTATGTCCACGATTTGTGCCTAAATTTATTTGTAATTACGAAATTAATTATGTACCAGTTATTTTGCAGATATTACGCAACAAAGTGCAGCTATAAGGGGACCCTATCATGATTTATCAGAAAAACACTAACTTCACTTGGCCCTTTTTCGAACTAAAGTAATAAATTCATGTCCCTAGCAATATTATTGTAATTGTACGAACTTAAAAAATAAATAAATAATAAAAAAAACATGCCCGTACGGATTCTGTATGGAAAATGACGAGTTTATAGAGAACCACCCATATATGGCATTAAAATGTCAGTAACTTTTTATTGTTTGTCATAATTTATAGCTATCGCCACTTAAGTTTCAAGAGTGCGATCAATTAAAAGGTCTCAAACCACCAAGTTTCAAATTTATGGCCTGAAAGTCATATTTGAAAGCAGTTGCCCTTTATGGTCGAATGACTTTCTCGAAAATCACCGACTGAGTGAAAAGAGCTTTTCGGCGGCTTTCTCGGAAACTTTCGTGTACGCGAGATTTGTCGAAATAATCCGATCTTTGATTCCCGCAAAATCCGACGACACGAGGCAGTGGCGAACAGAGCGTGTGTTCCTGGCAGCTCTTAAGCTCTTTGAAATAAGTGATAAGCTTGGCTGTTGGTTAGAAAGTTGTACAACTATTAAAACTTGAGTTTGAAAAGGTGGGAATTTCTTACGCTTGTATTAATCCGTTAGTGGTGAAAGATTGTTTATTTTACTAAGTCATATTGCTGCGAATAAAAATGATAGTGAGTAATGGAAAAAAAAAAAAGCTCGTTGATTCTTTACATTTTTTAAATTTATCAAAGCTGAAAAGTACATAACAGTTCTTACTTCTGCTGTGTTTCCAAAAATTATTTTGTATTTAGTAAAAATTAGGTCTTTCTCCCTTATCTAAGGCGAGTCAAACGTTTTGGTATAACTTAATTATTTTTTTCCATTATAATACAAGTACATTGTAAATTTTAAAAGCCTAACATTTGAAGTGAAGTTCATGTTTTACCGTCATGTTCTAAGACATCCAAAGGCTTGGTTTCCTAGAACGCGACAATCGTCGCCGACGCCGGGCGCGACTACACGCTGGAATCAGAGCCAGTTTGATTGGAGCGTGGCGTGAAGCGACGTCAATCTACGGCTTAGGCGCATGCGCAGAAGAATGCGGCGACCGTCGTTTCGCCAAAGATCGACGATTTCACTCCTAGGAAAACCAGGGCTTAAGCCAGTTGTTGGATACGACGCTGATAATGATAACTTGTAATGATCATTATGATCGTCATAAAAATATTAATGTTATAACAACCAGTCTTTGTGGCAGTGCTGTGGTTCATTGAAGATGCATGGTACATATTTCTCCCTTCCTAGGCTATATTATTGGCTTAACTGAAAATTAAAGGGCAAAAGTTCTCTTATTAGTTTAGTAAATTAGGCTGCTTGTCTCTAACACGTCCACTTTACATACGACGTATAAGAAGTCTGGTATTATGGTTTACGCTTTACTGATCGTATTCCTCAATCATGCACTTGTATGCAAGTGAACAGTAAGTTGTGAAAAAAAAAAAAAACGTAAGTCTAATATTGCAAAAACGCTTTTGATTCATCTTAGTAACTAAGCTATTTGGATTTCATTGAAATTCAAAATATCATTTCTGTGCAGTATTTAAAATACAGTGTAGTTTTATTGTTTGTCATAATTTGTGGCTATCATTTGACGTTTTATAGGTGAAGTCAACGAAGAGGTCTCTAACTTTCAGTTTTATCCATTTGTGACCTAAAAGTCATATCTAATCAATATGGAAACTTTATTTTTTATTTTCCTCCATTTTGTTTTTACACCGGGTAGTCATCTGCTTTTATAAAAGTTACGCCCAATTTGTATTTACTTATGTCTCTATATTTTGATATGTACGTTCTATGACACCTTCTGCAGTTTTAGAGTTCGTGCAAGATGTTTCGTCATTTATGTTAGCTGATGGACTCTTTTTTCTCAATAAAAATGTTTTCAGTCTTCTTCTTCTTCTTACTCATCTCAGGTTGTCTAGCTGGGCTAGACAACCCCCATAAAACCAAAAATTTCTAAAACATCTAAAAAAAGTGTAGGGTCCCTAAGGACTTCGTCTTTTGTAAAATTCAAACAGGTCAAGATATGTCCGGGGGAAGCCACGTCGGCGCAACACCAAGGACAATTTGGAAAAGTCTTTTTCCCCTGCTGAAAGGTGAGTCCCCTCGTGTGCCCACTCAGAATGCGGGAAAAGGCAGTTTGATATGGTCTTGGAGTAATGTTGAAAGTCTCACCTGGTCTTTTGGCAAAGTACCAGGAATGGCTAGGAGGGATTTTCATGAGCCGATTGAATTCAATCCTTGCCAGGGATGTAATCTCACTAGATGTGAGCGTTCCTCCTGGGTTAACTCCCTCCTCTGACGCCGACTTGGCCAAGAAATCCGCCTTTTCGTTCCCTTCTACTCCAACATGCGAGGGGATCCATTGGAAATGCACTGTATGCTTGGGTGATAGTCTCTCAAGAATCTTTAGAATGTCCAGGCTAGTTTGATCTCCAATAGTGCTCCAATTTGAGAGATGCTGAACCGAAGCGCGACTATCGGTCAAAATCCAGATGTCCCTAAATTGGTCCCCCACCTCCACTGCATACTGTAAACCTCTTCTAATGGCAACTAGCTCTGATCTAAACACGGAACAGTTATCTGGGTTTCTTATTTTGAATTCCTGTACTCCAGAGCAGTGGTCGGAAGTAGCGCGCTACAAGTAGCGAAACTACTGTAGTAGCTACATTTTTTAGTAGTTTGTAGTGTAGCGCATTACTTTTTTAAAAAAGTAGAGTAGTGAGTAGCGCGATACAAAAAAATAGTAGTTTGTAGCGATTTCTGGAAACTACTTTTAAATTAAAAAAAAATTAATAAATGAAAAAAAAACTTAACAAAAAAAAACAAGGTTTAATTAACTCTGACTGGTGCAAATCTTGCACGAGTACAGCAGCGGACGCAATGAGAAATAAGAATCATAAAAATATGAGCTGATCCTTAGATACATCATTTTGACGAAATACATTCTATCTGTTTGATGTCATTGGTTTATTTGGCATCATAATTTCTATATTCCTTCAAATAATTTTCACGTTCCTAAATATTTCCAGGCAAGAAATTAAAAAAGAATTGAAGGTTGAATGCTTTCAATCATTTAAATTTTGAATCCTTTCTTGTGGCGAATATTCGTAAAAATTGTAAAAAAAAAAGTCTAAAAAGGACAAATTTTAGCAAAAAAAAAAAAAGAAACAAAAAGGAAAAGTAAAAAATAAATTAAAAGACAATTCTTAGTTCTATTACATATTCAAATGAATTACTTTATTAATGTAAACCACTTTTCGAATGATTTCGGTCAATCCTCAAACGGTACATGCTTTTTATTTATTTATTCTTTAAAAAGTAGCGAAGTAGCGACTACAATTCAAAAGTAGTTTGTAGCCGCTACATTTCAAAAAAAGTAGTTGTAGTTGTAGTTAACTACATTTATAACAAAGTAGTTGTAGTTGTAGTTAACTACATTTATAACAAAGTAGTTGTAGTTGTAGTTCGCTACAAAAGAAATGTAGTTTTTCCAACCACTGCTCCAGAGGTTGTGTTTATATATACCCCACTGCCCGAGACTCCACCCTCACCTTTGCTACCATCTGTGTAGATTTTCAGAGAAGAAGGTGGGATATTATGGATTGTTTCAAGTGCCAGTTGCTTAACGAGAGCCGGAATCTCCGAGTTTTTTTTCACAGTTGTTAGGAGCTCTTCATGGAAGTAAATTCCGTCAAGTTCTAATCCGGCCCCTACTGGTTTCAACGAGTGACCCTCTACATTCGAAGAAGGGAGATTTAGTGTCCTGGCGTAGGAAAAGGGGCTGTGCTTCTTTAGTCGTTGGTTGTTGGTCCAATCAAGGAGGTAGCCAGAAGTTCTGCTTTGCTCGTTATAGCTAATTAGCTTGTTATAATATTTTGTAAGGCACAGGGTTCTTCTCTGGGAAAGAGATGGCAAATTACTTTCGTAATCCACAATTTCATTTGGACAACTATGTTGTAGCCCTGTGATGACTCTTGCTGCGCTGTGCTGCACTCTCTCAAGCTTATCCAGGCTAGTCTTGGAAGCACAGGAAAAAATCGGAAAGTCGTACTCCAGTATTGGCCTAACAAGGGAGATATATGTAGTGCGAAGTGTGCGAGCATCTGCACCCCAATCTCGACCTGATATATATTTGGCCTTTGTCTAGCCTTAAGAACTTGTGCTTCAATATGTTTATTACTTGTGATTTCCTGATCAAGGATATAACCAAGGTATTTGGCATTTTTATTATAGCTCAATTGAGTTCCACCCATTAAAACTCGAGGCTGGTAATTAAATAGATGTCTGTCGGTTGTAAAAAAGGTGGAAATGGATTTTGAGGCATTAAAAATTAATTTATGTTGTTCAGCAAAATGGTAAGCCCCATCCAGAGCATTATTAAGTTTATGCTCAATGTCTTCAATATCATGGCTTGAGTTGTAGATGATGATATCATCTGCAAATATGCCCATTTTACAATGTTTGTTAATAACTTTTTCGATACCAGAGATATATAAGGAAAACAATACTGGACTCAAGACCGAGCCCTGCGGAACACCTTGTTTTATTCCAAAAGGATCCGAGAGGGTGTTATTGTACTTAACTCTTATTGATCTATCCCGGAGAAAATCCGAAATCCACGGGAGTATTTTGCCCTTAATGTCAAAGGAGTCATGCAGCTTAACAATCATAAGTCGGCGCCATACTCTGTCAAATGCCCTAGACATGTCCAAGAGGGCTGCTGCAGTGTGATTGGTGGGCTTCATATTTTGTGCATCACGAATGTTCTGACAAACAAACAAGATTTGGTCAATAGTGCTATGTCCTTTTCTGTATCCATACTGCTCTCTCGGTATCAAGTTACCAGTATCCAGGTTTTCAGTAACACTTAAAACGCATTTCAATCAAAAACATATTTCTGTTTCTGAATGTTCATGCAACTAAGTTCGGTGAAAATAATCAATTTAGTCAATGAAAAAAAAAAAGAGAGAGAAACATTTTTGTGCTCTCTTTAATTAAACGCTTTAAGTTAAGTGAAAACAATCGAAGAACAACGTTGTGAACACAAACGATAAAATCCTCCATTTGTCAGAACTATTTATACCTTCTATTAACCAACTCTCCGCTTGAATAAAGGATCTTTATTCATTCATTTATTCTACTCCACTTCGAGTAGCAGATAAAAAGAAACTAAAAACAGGTGAACGAATTGTGTGATTCATTCTTTGTCCCTGACTTTTAACTTCTTCATTCCAAATTGGAACTTCCGCAATCGCCTTAATGTTCCGAATCCTCTAAGACAGCTGTCTTCCTTACCGCTGAGTGGAACTATCGCATCTGTTGAGTGAAAAGTTCGGAAAAAAAAAAAGTTCCGAACAGAATAATAAATAATGAAAATAGCTACAGAAAACGGACTGTATCATTGTGGAAAGGGAAAGTCTATATTTAGAGCTTTCTGCTAATTGTATTTTGTTTTATAGATTTTTTTTTCCTACCAGGCTTTTTTAGAAGTTGATAGTTTCCGTTTCGTTCTTTTATGACTTTTTTTGTTTCCTTTTGGCACTATTAGTTTCATTTTTAACTCCACGCCTTCCCCATTTGGCGGGTAAGGTCGGTCCATTTGCACTGTTGCCAAGCAACGCGTGACGTCAGAGACTAGCCTTGGTTTTCAATCCGGGATATATATGAGGGTTAATTTTAGTTTTTACTGAAGAGACGATCTCTTGTAACAGATGCAAACGAGTCTATGCAGTTAACACTTAGTTCCCCGACGATTCCTTCTGCAGTATCTATTTGAAGATGCACAGATAAAACCCCCTTTCTTTTATTTGAGTATTAATCTGTTAAATAGACATAGGAATTTCAAACTTCTGAAGAATGTATTTCTTTATTTCTGTGAAAGCAATAGACTTCCGAATATTTCTTCAATATTCTGTTATTTGACAAGACTGTACTTCTAACTCGATCTTTTTCCAAGAAGATTTCAGTGTTTAGTCCAATGTCTTTTCTGAATTAATTTGATCACAATTTTAGTACTAGATTGCCCAAGCACAGTCATTTTGACAGCTTTTCAATTCGAAGAACGATTATGCACATATAAATACACAATTTCGTACAATGTTATGACGTTTTAAACAACATTTTAATACGATTATTCATTATTGTATTTCCCTCGCCTCCTTCTTTTATTAATGATTTAAATATGTGTGATATCAACACCGCCCAAACAGCCAAAATGACTTCTTGGGCAATATAGTGTTGAGCAAAAATTTTTTTAAAGCTTTACTCCTTATTTGAAAATACTACATGAAAGTAGCTGATTCAGGCCCGTCATTTAGGGGGGGGGGCAGGGGGGTGGTCAATTGCCCCTTCTGACTTTGAGAAATCAATGTATTTACATACAAGTGGGCGTGGTTTTTGCTGATTTCCGATGAAATTGCATTTTAGTTTTCACCCTTTGCCCCCCCCCCTCCTGGAAAAACTTGAAAGGACGTCCCTGAGCTGATTTCAGGGTTTTGAATTCATGGCTTTGCTAAATTATTTTACCGATAATCTGAACCGGAAATTTATTTTAAATTTTACTCTTCTTCAGCGATAGCAAAGAAGCAAGCAATAAAAAAAGTGAAAAAAAAAAATAGTAAAAGGAAAAGGCAATTTATTTTTAAAAAAGCAAATTTTATGAGTAGATGGATTTTTGAACATAGGTATAGGTAAGAGATTAGTTTATTTCTTTTATTAAATACTCGAGTATTTTTTTTTAAACATTTGCTCATGTTGATGCCCGTAATGCAGCACCCCCTCAAGTTTACAACATATTGCAATAAAATTAATTGTACATAATAAGTATATGAAACTTGATTGACCATTAGTATGTCTCAAGAAATGTTTTTGGTAAACCGTTTCAAAACCAAAGTCTGGTGATTGCCAGGGGTGCCTACAGGGGGGGAGGGATTATGGCACAAGTTGCGCCATCAAAATTTTTTTTTTGGGGGGGGGGGGGTTTAAAACTAATTTATTTATTTATTTCCATTATTTATTAACTTTTTTTGAAATTTAAATAATTCTTTAGTTTATTTTTTTAATTTTAACTATTTCTTTTATTTACTTATTATTATTTATTTATTTATTTATTATTTGCGTGTGTGTCTGTGTGTGTGTGTGTGTGCGTTTGGAATGTCTGGAATAGAAAAAAAGCGATTCTATTCTGCGCGTAATTATAGTACTTTTAAAAAATTAATAATACGTAAAAAAATAATAGTTACAATTTAAAAAATAAATAATATTAAGAAAAAAAATATATAAAAAAAATAAATAAAAAATAAGGATAAAATAAAGTACAAGAGGGTGGTGAAAAGTTTTTTTTTTTAGGGGGGGGGGGGTAATTTGCGCCATTAAGCTTGGGGGGGATGGGCACCCTTGGTGATTGCCCTGTGTCAGCACAAAAGTGGTAACTGCAGTCGTGCTCAACTGAAGTTTTGTGTCTCCTTGTATTTGATTCAGAGGCCATTCTTTAAGAATTAAAAAAATTTTTTCCGTTCTCAAATGTCCACAGAATATTATATTTAGGCATACTAGGTTGCAAAGAATCAACTGGTGACAATAACTTAATTTTGTTAAAGACTGCATAAAGAACTTCTGTGTTTACCCATGGTCGTATATTGTTTTTGTCTAGATCAAATTCACATAAGTTGAGAACAGAGAAGGAGTTAAACACTTTCTTTGCTTAAGTAACAATTTTTTTTCCATTATGTCAATTTCCATTGTTTTTTTATGATCAGTGATTAACAACATCTATCCCCTAATTCGTATCGCGAGGGATTCTGAACGATTAATATATTTGTATATTTATCGTAACAACCCAATTATTATTCTGAACCTCCTTTTAATTTTTGTAGTAAAAATGTAAATTCAGATTTTTTCAATGCTTTTTAAACAAAAAATGCTGAGTGATGCAGACGCTTGTTTTGGGGTTACAAGAAATGTGCTTTGGGATAAAATTTCATCCGAGAAAAGTAACACGGTGGAACAAAAGGCAGTTTAAATGTAAAAATTGGAGATTAGCAAAACAAGACATAATAACATCTAGAGCCGAAATTTATTGCATTCCATCAGGAAAAAGCCGTTAAGTAATACATTTTCAAAAGATCAGATGAACAATACATATTGTCGAATAAATGAAATCATTCTGAATAAATTAGCTGTAATTTTTTTACAGGGAAAAATTATATACCGAAGCAACGTAACAAAAAGAGTAAACAAGAAAAAACTTGAAATTAGTTGATTACAAAAAAATATATGGAATCAGAATTGAAGGGCTTGGAGGATGACGGGGTTACATTTCAAAAAATGAACACTCTGGACAATGGTAAGCAATGGATACTGGTAAAACTTAGTACATCAAAAAACAGACGTCATTAGACCAACTTCACACGCTCACTAAAGACAAAACCAGAAACAAAAAAGCTGCAACAATAAAACTTTGAACTTTTATTACTCGCAATTTCTGTTTTGTCACTTAACCCCTTCATCTCCCAAGCCCTTCAATTTAAAAAATAAAAATGAAGAAAAGCACTGACAAATAACACAAAGAAAATTACAGCTAGATAGATGTCAGCTCACATCAAAAAATAGTGAACGAAAACCAATCATTGACTATCTTTAAGTAGTGTTTTGACTATTTTTCACCGACATTCATCTGACAACTCTGCATAGAGTTTTCAAGATGTAGAGGAGGACCAGGAGATTGATGAGCTCAGCGGACCAGACAGAAAATCGTTCAGAGTCCTTCAGCTGGCAAGATCAGGATGAATTATTAATGAGTTTAAAAAATACTACCTTCATGATTCCGGTCAATACGTGTACTCGCACATACCAAGCTTCAGAGGCTGCTTTGAATTTGTTTGTTGGTGCTGGGGGTTCAGGTTCCTGTACTATGAATCATATAAGAGAGAGATTTAATAATCAAATTAAGCTGCATAAAACATTCGATCTATTTTTCGGACCATTAAATTAGTTATGTATAAACACAACGAGTGCTTGATTCATCAAAACAAATGTGATCTACTACGTACAGTTTTTGTAAGAGACCAATTTCTTCAAAAGAAAGTTCGAATTATGCGCAGAATAGAATTACTTTTTTCGTTCCAGACATTCCAAGCACACACGCACACAAAAGTTTAAAAAAAAAAAAAATAATAATAAAGAAATGAAAGAAATAATTCAAATTAAAAGAAAAAAAATAAATACATAATTTAAATTAAGAAAGTTAATTAGTTAAAAAAATCCTCCCTCCCCGAAAATTTTGATGCCGCAACTTGCGCCATCCCTCCCCCCATTGTGGACAACCCTGTTGTGTACTATTAAACTGCGGCTGTAGCGCACAGTTTTCATCTCCTTGCTTAACAGCCGAAGCCTTTTGTTGCCAGATTGGTTAGGTGTCGGACTCGTAACCAAAGGCTCCCCTGCTCGATGCCGGCCTGTCAAAAATCCACCATTTTCACAAATGGTGACTGAGGCACGTTTTATAGGTTCCTGGTCACAAAGTCCTCCAAAAAAATAAATAAATACCCCTCTGGGGTTGCTGGACCAGGGGCTGCTCGGTTCCTGGCCTGGATCAAAAACAGAGCGCCATACAGCACTCCTTCCAACCGGTCAAAGCACGTGAAGTGGTAAGTAGGTGGGACTCTGGAGTGTGCTTGTGTACCTAGAATAGAAACATACTGCTTATATTATATTTTACTGAATATTTCAACTATCTAGATCAAATATGCCGGCTATAAAAATACTTACATTTCCAATTATATGAATAATTAAAATGTTAAGTTAACGTGTTTTTATATTAATTGTGAAACTTATGTGTGATTATTAGAATTTTAATGACTTTTGTAAAATAATAAATGTGTTGCATATCGTCATGTTTAGAAACTTATTTGTAATTATTCTTTTTAGGTAACTTGGGTTTTCAATGTCATCTAAAATCTGTAAACCAAAATTGCCTGGTTTTAAAGGTATTTGAAATATTAATGTTTGAAATATATAAAATTGTTGCAATGATTTTGAAAGGTCTCTTAATGAAAAAGTAAATATTTGACCTCTAGTATGTTTGAATAATAAAAATGAATGTACTTTATTACTGCGTATAAAAGCACATGATTATAAAAGGAAGAATATTTTCTAGTTCACTTCCAAGAAAAATATTTGCATATTGCAGCCTACGTTATCAAATAATTAATTTCAGTTTAATTATTTGCAGCTCTGTTTGAAAATCGTGAATTTTTAATTATATCGGAGCAGTAATTAAAGATGCATCTTTAATTACGTAGCTGTAAACTGAAGAGAGAAACTGCGTACCTAGGGACACCCTACTCTATTTACATTGTAATAAATTAAAAATTTTATTATTCAGTTACATTTATTAAGGCACTAGTTGCGCTTTTTGTATCTTTTATAATCCTGCAGAGAAAAGTTGTAGCAATTTATAAATGTAAATTGTAAAATCTTATAATATAGCGTGAAGTATATATACAGGGTGTCCACTCCAATCGTGGACCAATAGCTAATTTCTAAACCGTTAGAGATACGCATATAGTTTATTTAGGAAAAAATCTCCAAATTATGAAAGGAATTTTTGGTCTATTCAATGTTTTTCAAAAAATCAAATTTTGAAAGAGTTACGAAATTTAAATTTTTATACAGCCCCCCAGTCCTATCAATCATATTTAGTAAAACATTCTTGACACTGTAACGTTTAAAACTAAAAAAAAATCACTCCTCTACCACAAAAATTGACCGAGTTATGACGTTTTGAAAAATCAAGATTTTGCATTATTTCATGACGTCATCGAGAGATCACTTAAGGGACCGTATGCGAAATCCTTCAAAATCTTGATTTTTCAAAACGTCATAACTCGGTCAATTTTTGTGATAGAAGAGTGATTTTTTTTTAGTTTTAAACGTTACAGTGTCAAGAATGTTTTACTAAATATGATTGATAGGACTGGAGGGCTGTATAAAAATTTAAATTTCGTAACTCTTTCAAAATTTGATTTTTTGAAAAACATTGAATAGACCCAAAATTCCTTTCGTAATTTGGAGATTTTTTCCTAAATAAACTCTATGCTTATCTCTAACGGTTTAGAAATTAGCTATTGGTCCACGATTGGAGTGGACACCCTGTATATACATATATATATTTTTGCGGCTCCTCTCTTAAATATTTCGTCGAGTTAGAATTTCTCTTTGAATCTTAGTGAATAAATTTGTTTTGCGTATCAAGTAAAAAAAGAGCTATTAGATATGGACCATCACACTAATTTTTCAGAAGCATATGAAGGGCCAGCGGGGAAAAAAGATGAAAGTGACCAAAAAGCGATTTCGAGAAAAACGAAGAACAAGTTTGATTTCTCGTAACTCTCTTTGTAGTTAATAGTTTTCATGCACATTTCGGCCGATTCTTATCTTTTTTCCCAATTGTTGTTCTACCAGATGATATTAATCATTCATAGCCCCTAGATAGCGCTAATATCTCATAATTGACGAAAAACTGACTTACATTTTTTCCCCCTGGCCCTTCATATGATATTGTTTTTTATTTTATTTCGTAAACTACAATATCACCATGTTCATTACTGTCTGTTTGCGTTTTGTGCGCCTGGCAGCCACGGACGCTTCCATCTGAAAAAGGGGAGTTAGGTTTTGGGTGCGCACTACCCGATGCCTTCAGCTTTTGTTCGCTTACTACTTCCTCGTTGTTTTTTCCCCCTATTTCGACCCCCTATTTCGAGACTTGGCGCATGCGTAGATGCGGCGGATGTCGCGCGAAAAAATTTTAGACAGTAACTCCATTTTCCCCGTTTATTTTAATCGCGCTTTTTAGGGGACAGCAGGAAAGCGCGATTTATCTGAAAACGCGATATGACCGTTGTCATAAAAAATACAAATGAAACGTACGAATTGATGACAGACGCTTCTACGAAAATATTAGTTCATCGTCATATTGGGATGATTTTCTTCGTTGAAACAATAGAAAATTTCCTTGCAAAGTTTTCTTTTAAAGTAATAAATAATTAACTTTCTATCGTTGTATGGTGGAATATGAATCAGAAGTTAGTTTAAACTGCAACAAATTTAAACGCGTACAAAGTTTTGTTCATTTATTTCAAAGCAAAGAAAATACTCTTTCTGAGGAAAGTTTTCTTTTGTCTCTCTGAATCAACATTATTTAATATAATTTTTCGGAACACAGAAAAAGCTCGATATGCACGAGTGAGAGATATAATGAGGCTCGATGTAACGAGGGGTTACTTTATTGGGTAATTAAGTTCATAAATGTTTTTATTTATTTTTGTAACAGTTTTGTTAAAGTAAATAAATAAGTAAATAAACCCACTTCAACGTTCCTATTCCTTAACCAGTGTTCCTTATCAAAGATCACCATCTGAGAAGAATCTAAAACTCTCCGAGTTTATGAACTTCTGTTCATCGTTAGTAAAGTGATTCCTCGGAAAGGCTGAAAATTAATTAACCTATGATTACTTTTAACCGAGCAATTTCGCAGCCAGCTGCTGGGAAATGTCCGAGTATCTTCCATGGAGCGATCGAAATTTAAAGATTGATGATTCTGACCGCTTCTAATTAGGCTATTCAGTTCCGAGTGACTAATAACTGAGGTGAGATGGGAACTTTGTTTAGATTGGTTTAAGTTTTAAAACTGAAATAGCGTCGGCTAATAAACTCTTTCAGCATTTTAGAAGCGTATACATAAAATGGTACAGAAGTCCCCTCTTTAATTTTAACATTGTTAGTTATGACTCAATGCTTATACAACCAACTCCTTTGGAATTATAGGAAACATAATTTCAATGTTTTAAAGCAATTCCACCATACGGAGTTTATTTCGTTCTTTCGATTGGTACAAATATTTGATATAGGCGAATAAAGTTTAGCTAGCAAAATTGCGAAAAAAATGATAATTCTGTTTTTAATTAATGTACCTGTTGATTCTGTACCTCAGGGCCAGGCTAAAGTCCATTTTCGTGGCTTTTCAGAAGCGAGAGAAAACGTTCGCCTGATGCATGCGATCTTTTGACGCTGCTGAATAACTATGAAGAAATTTGTTGTACAGGGTAACGTTCTCATGGGTCGAAGAGGATTAAGATTCTGCATACAAATGCGGTAACAGAGTGAAAATCGCTATTTTTGGACTTAGTAAGTTATGACTCTGTGATACAATTCAAGTCCTGCAAAAATGAGACACAGCTAAGAGCTTAGTCGATAAAGTCACCTTTCAAAATAAAAAGAAATTATCGTAATCGGTTCATCCCCTTAGAAGCTCCGATGCCACATATTTTAAATAAAAATATTCGTCCAATCTCCGCTATCAATTGTCCCTTATCTAAGCCTTGAACTAGCAAGTAAAAATATGATGCTAAGTGAATGCATTTCGTTATATTTTCTTCCTCAGAGAAATGAAATTTCATTCAAATGAATTAACAGAAACGAGACTCTTAACCGTTATTCTGTGCGCAATGAATTTCTATGTTATCTCATTCCATTTCCATATCAATTCATACAACATAAAAATTCACTTAAATTTAATTGTATGTATTTTCATTAGAAACATAAATGTTCTATTCATTTCATTTGTGACTATTTCTAATACTTTTAATCTTAGGCGCAGAAATGTTTGAATTCTTTTTGAAAAATGGCGACAGCGTTCTATATTAATGCCTGGGTTTTTTTTTTCTAAGCTTAATTTGTTCCAAGCGTATGCTCCCCTTTTTTCATTTCTTTCTTAACATTTCTTCGGGTAAGTGGAAAATTCCGCTTTGATTTAATTTATATGTAAATTGCTAAAGGCTTCTCTTTTCATGGCCCCGATGAATAACGTGCTGTCTGTGCATTAGCATTTTACTATGTGCGAATTATGAGAGAAAAGTCTCGGTGTGTCATGGAAGTTTAAAGGTTTTTTTTCTCTTACGGGAGTGGATTTTACCTCGGTTTTTCATATGTGAGAACTTAGTTCTTGCATATCTTATTGGTAAAGTCAGAAGTTAAAATATTTTTCCCTTCCATTTTTTTGGAGGGAGCATGTTGCTTTGCTTGATCAATTACCTCTAAGTTTTAGTAATTTGCTCAATGCCAGTACTCACAACATTGTAGTCCTACCAGTAGCGTACTTAGGGTATCCAGCACCCATGGCGAACTTGAAAATTGCCCCCCCCCCCATGGTCGTCTTAATGGGAAGCTACGGGAGGCTACTGTGATCTCTCAAAGCAATCCCTTACTCAGAAAATTTCGATTTCTTGGCGAATTTTAAAACAATGAAATTTCAATTTTGATATTTTTCTTTTTGAAAATGCTTTTAATGATGTCCAACGTTCCCTATCGTCAGATGTCTTATTTTTCCTCTATAGATCTAGTTCCTGTACGTCTTTCGTGAAAATTAAGACTTGGCGACGACGCGACGTACCGTGCAAATCTAGCAACTTTAAGCCTTTTTATTTTGATCAAAGCATTTTCGGTGCATTTGCCATCATGCGGAACAAACACAGAGCGTTTAACCCATTAATGCCTAGCGTTCCATTTTAGGGACGGTCCAAAAAAGGGTATGAATTTCCTCAAAATGTACATTTTAAATAAATAATAGTGTTCAATCCGTTCCTAACAGATTGCAGCACATGACCATTGTAAAGTGCGTTCTGTAGTAGTTTTAATATGATCTTTATCAAAAATGACATCGTTCAATCTCAAGAAAAAAAAGCTAAGTTTTCAAAGTTATTCCCAGCTTCCCAGTTTATGTTAATTGCTGATTTTATTTCTTCATATAAAATGTCTTTTCAAATATTATATCGTAGGTAGAAAAAAATGTTAGTAAAAAAAGTATGTACCCTCTGGGGTCTATCGTAACTTTTAAGGGACGATTTTTCCTTCCTTAATAAAAAAATATTTCTTACATGATATTTTTTTTTAAATTATTTTTCCTGTCCATTAAACACTGTTTCTAACCAGTATACAAAATATCTTTGGAAAAAAAAGTCGGGCATTAATGGGTTAAAGACTCGTACCTGATCTTGAAAAACTAAGCCTTGATTTACTGGAATAGCGAAATGGCCCCAGACCCCCAAAACCTTCGTTTAATATAATGTACTAGAAACTATCGTTACTTGTTGCTGTTATTAATTAATAGTTAAAAATATACATGCAACAATCAATTAAAGTACGCAACCTCTTACTTTGCTCTTAGTTGCGCGCGATTTGTGCCGCAAGTCGATATTAACCCATTTATGCCCAGTAGCCTAAAAACGGGACGCTTGTTACTTACTGCATACAAAAACCTGAAATTGGTATATCATTTTACTATAGCTGTTTTTCACAAGTTAAATAGTCCTTCTTCTTGAGAAAACCAGATAGAGCCACTAGTTGGATACCAGAGTTTATTTATTGACAGCTATTTTCAGACAAATCAGTCAAGTTATGATCCAGCATGGGTAGCTTTAAAGTGTTTTTTTTTTCTATCTTTTTTTCCATAAAATAAAACTATTTCAAAATGATTTGCTTAAAATTGATCACAGATGCCTTCTGTGATGTTACTTTGCAAAAGGAAAGTCAAGTAAGGTCGTATTTTGCTCTCATATTAGCAAAATATCCCATAAACAGTGCGTTAAATAACTTAATAAATAATTCAACGGTGATCTATTTTACGCTTAAAATGTATGCAAACTAATCCAAGTAAGAGTTTTAAGCAGATAAAAATTGAAAAAAAAAAATGTTTAAAAAACTTGGGCATAAATGTGTTAAAAGTTATGCATATTACACGTTTGAAAATATATGAACATATATTTTAGTGCAGAATTGTTAGAAGCTAATACCACAAAACAAAAATTAAAAAACTTGATACTTGTGCATTTTTTTTTTCTTGCTGAAAAAGTTCTTGTAACCTCAATAAGCGTTCATGCATTTTAATTCCCAGTTTGTGTTATCAACATCAGTTCTCTCACCGGCATTGCTTGTAAGTAAGGGATGAAATATTTTTGCTAATCAGTTTAGCTAATAAGAAAACGCCCGTTTATCAAATCAATTTTGAGTCTTTTTTTCTGATTGCCTTATTTCAATGTCATACAATAGTTTGAACTCTTTTTTACGTATAGATGAGTATGTTAGACGTGCAAAGAAAAAATAGGTTCATCACAGTATTATTAAACATGATTAAAAAAGGAATAATCTGCTTTAGTCAGCTAAATATTTTATTTTTTGGCAATTTTATATCACAACCAAGACGACGTATTTTTGCTCCACTTAGCAAGAAATTTACAATAGATCTTTTTAATCGGCTTAATATGCCAATAAAGAAGTAAAACACTTTTGAAGGCAGTATTTTTTTCTTTTTTTCTTAACTTTATATTCATTAAAATGAAGCTTCGTTAATTAATAGAAAATGTAGATGAAAGGCAATACGGATTACCCAGTATAGTACCTAAGTAAAAATGTACTCTTTCAATGGAATATCATACGTTTGGAAGATTTCGTTCGTTTATAAAAAATACTAAATATTAAATTAAATAATTGCTACATGAAAAATTAAAAGCAAGAAAAAAATCTCTTCTGGTAACATGTCTAAAAAGGGACCAAGATCAAATATTACTATTTTTTAATACTTATAGAATAAAAGATTAAACTTAACTTAATTTGTCGATGTCTATTGTCATCTATACTAACTATTTAAGTACACAAATTAGCTTAAAATTTGCTTAAAAGGATAATTTAATTTACGTTTTTATTTTACTTTGATTGGAAACATTATATTTTACTTTCCGAAAAATGTTACATTTTTAGGTTGAAATAGAAATATTACTTTAATTATAATCCTAACGCTGAAACTTTTGTAGCTATAGATAATTCTCTTATCCATGGAATTACTTGTACTTATCGAAATGAAACAACTATAAATATTACAATAATCCTCTTATAGAACTTTTATTTTGCTCTATTCTTAGATAGGTATTAAATTGTATTTCAGCAGTACACTGGAATAACAAGCAACTTCATATATTGGATTAAATGAATTACGAAGATTTTTCCATCATTGTTCCCTGCGAAAACCCAAAAGTTCGAAAATATTCCTTAAGAAAAATGGCGTGGGAAGAAGGAATAGTTTTTTTTTGTGGATAGATTTAGCAATTTGAATACAAAAATACTCACAAAGAAAATTTTCCATGACTGCACTTAATACTTTTTGTAATGAGTAAAAACGTCTAAGTTTGTTTAACTTTATCAAAAATTTACATAAATACATATATAGCTAACTCAACACCCTTGGGCAATATAAAGCTTGCAGTTTAACTCTCTGTTTCAGAAGCTAGTAACTAGCGTAAAGTAAACAAATGTAATTAGTTTTTAAAGTAAAAACTTAAATATAAAACATGTTCTTATTTTTGGGCAAATATTTGCGAGGAAAAATCAGCATTTACTTTACTAGTTGAATGGAAAGCCTACAAATATTGCAAAAAAAAATATGTAGTTGGTTTTATAACTCAGAGCTTTTAGAAAAATTTAGAAATTTATTCTTTGTATTCACTGGTTAGACCACATTAAGATATATTTAAAATTACTTTGAAAAACTGCTTTCTGTTTTGCACAAAATACAAAGAAACAACTGAAGTTATTTTCTACAAAAAGATGGTGGGTGATTATAAATATGTAAAAGTTATGCAATACACCGCAAACTCAACCATTTCGATCCATGGACAGCTGTTTCGAGCTTATTCTGCTCTCATCAGCATGGAATGCGAAATTAGTCGAGTTGGAGGCAAAAATCCTCTTATATAGCAAAGAGAGACAAAAAAACTGGTAGCTAAAACAGCTTTTTTTTTTTTTTTTTTGGCTTTCTTTGCTATATAAGAAGATTTTTGCCTCCAACTCGACTAATTTCGTATTCCATGCTGATGAGAGCAGAATAAGCTCGAAACAGCTGTCCATGGATCGAAATGGTCGAGTTGGCGGTATATTGCATGTTTCTGCCTTAGCCCTTGCTTAGGGGCGGTTACTCACTGCTTTATGTAAAAGTTACTCTTTTACTTTCCCCACAACTTCATACCCCTCAAAAATGACTGAACGTCCTCTATGAAAGATGAAGAAGCAATATTAAATGACCAAATTTCTTCGTAAAAGCTTTTCAAGCAATAAACGTACGAAAGACATGAATTAAACCGTAAGCCAGAAGTGACTTTTATGCAGTTCGAAATTAATGTTTCAACTGCCTTTTTAATACGTAATGTTCTCATTTTTACAACAAAATAACAATGATCGTGATGCTTTCCTGATTTCAGAACATTTTTTGGTTTGGTGTATTGTTTGTTTATGGCGCAAGAGCTTCAATAGGCTATACTGTCTACATTTTTTGGGATAGTAGTCCCAATCGTCACATAAAAACATGTTAAGAGTATTTAACAAGAATGTACAAGGTATGTTATAAATAACTATTACTAAATAGAAACAACGTGAATTTGTTTGCTTCAATTGCTTGATATCACAGTAAGACATAAAGAAACAGTTCGGATTACGACATGCAGCATTAAGATGCTGGAATTCCTCCGACTACCATTTTTATCCTAATTAATTCTGTTTTCCTGATTAAGCTAATTCTTCGGAGAGTATATTTTGCCTTTTGATAATGTTTAAATGGTTAATGAGACAGTTGCTGTGTTTTTATAAGCGTACAGGACAATTTTACAACCTGAAATCTTGAAAAAAAAAAAAAAGAAAGTCCAGAGCACTAACTTCCTTCACCTTGGACAATTTAGTAAAGAAAGTCGTAAAAAGTTGACAAATAAATTAAACTAAACAGATTAGTTTTTAATAAAGCTGAATCATGCAAAATCTTTTACAATATTACAATTTCTCAATTGAATTAACTCGTATTGAAATAATTCTGGTTTTGAAAATAATGTTCCAGACACAAAAGACGTAAATATTCCAGCATCAGAGTGTTCATAGATTCAACAGTTTTCCCTCTGGTACACGCGAGGTTTCGTAATCTTTCGCGAAATATTTTACAGCGACATCAAACGAAATAACATTTACTGTTATTATTAGGAATTAAAATCTTCATTCCCGTTCCGTTAACCAAAGTAGCATGCTACCCGAATGGAAATAGCTTTTCAAAACATCGAATATCATATTACGTTATTTCTGAAGAATGCATGGCGTACTTTTGATAAAATCGTGGAAATGTGATATTTGTATTCATTACATCGAAGTTTTCTCCTGAGAATAATATATTTACCTAGAAATATCTAACTAGTTTTCTTTGAAATACATTTCCGTTCTTTTGCTTGCGACACTGGATGATTAATAATATCATTCTTTGTCCACAGACATTTCCTAAAGCTGATTAGTGGGGCATATACGTATAAGAAACGGCTTTATAATACTAATATTTTAAAGTACACTGCGATGCAAAAGTTTAGACAAATGGCAAATATATGAATAAAAAGAAAGTTGTTCAACGAAATGCTTTCCAATTTCTACTACAGGTACACAATATGGTCCCAAATACGTGTCTGGAGTTCTTAAAAATATAACTGAAACCAACTTTGAACATTGCAAACGACATTTTTTTTTTCATTGTTGCAAAAGTTTAGACAATGGTCAGATTTTATGCAAATATCCCTTGAAATGTGATTGGTGGAGGGAAGGCGGGACTTTATTATTCGAATATAAAGTGCGGTGATTTCTGAATAAATAATCAAAATCCCAAAAGCTCTGTAGTTCTCGTGTACAGAAGACGAGAAAGTTTGGAAGCCGAAATTTGAAAATGAACCTACTTTATTAATTTTTTGTCTTTTAAATCGGCTCTAGTATGGTAGTACACTGTGTTTTACTTTGTGGAGAGCAAATTCAGACATGCGTTTCGATCAAAAAGGCCAAGAAAAATTATATTTCTTAAGGATGAAGGAATTGAAAAACGGCTTGAACTGACAATTGGCCCTTTAACCCTACAAAACTTCAACTTGGGTCAAAAATAGCACGTGACAGCCTAAGTAGATGAACAACTGAATCGGAATACATAAAAAAAAAACAAAGAATTGTGTCTGAGCCTTTTCGGACAGTGTCCCAAATAAGCCAGATTTTAATGTGAAAAGCAGCATATGCATCACCGTGACTAAAAAATAAATGGTACTTTCTTTGATAATAATTATTAAATTGGGATGGCTTAGATGGATTATAATTCTTTTCGCGGGACTTGAGAAATATCCAATGATCATATGCTGTGCTTATGCACTTAAGCATCTTATTAAGATGATTTAAGAAAATTTTTAAAGCACAAAACCATGCATAAAGCATCACATCTAAATAGCGGAAAAAAGACCCAAACTTCAAGCCATCGCACTTTCCGGAACGAATTTGACGCAAAAAGCGATTCTGAAGATTTAACCCAGTAGACAAGATAAACAACTCAACAGAACTAGAAAGAATGTGAAGAGAGAGCTGTCATGAAGCCAAAATATCTCCGTCTGGGGGCATTGTTGACGTGATTACTCGACGAAAAGGAAAATATTTGTAGAATATCACTCCTGAAAAATATCGTGGAAATCGATGGAGCACGCGGGATGCTTCTGGGTTCAAGCCCATTTTGCACATGGGGGGCATTTTAGCCTGTATTGTATTAGGTATGTTAATAAATAATCGCGAAAAAATGTAAAAAAATATCGTTGTAAAGATGGCACTTCATGCATTTGACAGAAATATTCGTGCATGAATAGTAAATGCGACTTTATGCGTGGGTCACTAAAATTAAAGAGTCACTGTAATGAATGGAGGGGTCGTTCGTAAGAGTGTATACTTTTTTTTTACTATCTGCTTCGAATATTTTCCAATATATTCATCTTAATCTGAGGTTCAAAAGTCTTGAGACCGGAAGGAGAAATCCTCTTATAGAAGCTAAGAGTGCCAAACATTAGTAACTAACGTAAAATTAGCACATTATTTGGAGTGTTAACTTACAGCTTAATATATTTCTTTGAGCTCAAGCTCTGTTCTGTTGTACTGCATTATATCACTCCCTCATCCAAAGAAAATGGAATGAAATTTGAAAGTTCTTAAAGCACAAAATCATGTTTAAATCATCACAACTAAGTAGCGAAAAAAAATATATAAACTTCAAAGGAGCGAATTTGACGCAAAACGCGATTCTGAAAATGCAACCCAGTAGACAAGACAAACTACTCAACAGAACTACAAAGGATGTGAAGAGAAAGCTGTCATGAAGCCAAAATATCTCCGTCTGGGGCATTGTTGACGTGATTACTCGCCGAAAAGGAAAACATTTGTAGAATATCACTCGCGAAAAGTATCGTGGAAATCGATGGAGCACGCGGGATGCTTTTGTATGCAACTTCACGTTTCGGCAGCATGGGGGAAATTCGAATGTCTTATTCCCTCAACATGCTTTTTTCATTCGAAGCATGGTTGAAATATTGAATGGCATGACAGAACGGTTCTGGAATGGGAAAAACAAAATGGAACGAATATTTTTTCTCCCACTGCCTTCAAATTTTTTCAATAAATGACTGGGGTTGGAGATATTTTATTTGTTTTTGCTTGATTCCATATAATTTTCAGCTATCGTTTACATGAGGGTGGAGTTGTTATTAAGGTTAAAAAATAACACAGGCCAACAAAAAAAAAACCTTTTTGAAAACTTTTTTAATTTTAATAGCTGATCTTGATAGATTTTTATGTGCTGAATCCAAATCTGCTTGTAGTTTTTATGTATCACCCTTAGTTTCCAAGCAAAATGTATTTTATTATATAGTCTAATACCCATTTACAGTATATAGGGAAATCAATGAAACACTGTAGAATCGTAAAAATGGTTTGTATTTACAGTAAAATACTTGGAATAGTAATTTTATGTGATGATACAAGGTTCACTTGTCAACTGGAATTGCTTTATATTTTCTTTCCCTTTTTTCCTTGAAGCTTCTTGTGTAGCTTTTCCTGCGATGAATAGCTTGCTGAACTTCCCGGTGAAGTGACCAACAGTAATCCCCCATCATGTTGTAGCTTGTGTTTCAGCAGTGCTGCCAACATCATCTTTGTTCATTAGACCTCTTTTTTCATGTTATCTTAACTATGAAAAAGCTGTTAAATTCTAAAAATGTTTCTTTATTTCATGAATGTAACTATAAAATGTGAATAAATGGTGGGTGATACAACTTTTTAAGCATCATATTTGGATTCAGCAACCTGAACAACATAAGAATAAGGTATTTTCATTAAAAAAGTTTTTTTATCGTTGGCCTGTGTAATGGATAGGTCACTCAATTTTTTATTTTCCCCATATGATTTCCTGGTTTTCTCCATGTAGATTTTAATTTTTGCTTTTCTTTTACTAAAGATAGTCATTTATTTTCCGTTTTTTGTATGCTGGGTGCGTTATTATTTGTAATGCTATAAAAAACTGCGCAGGATGTTATAAAAAAAGTTTTTCACCAACCATTTTCATGTGGAATGGACACATAATGGTGGCATGTCAAAATAATGGACATTCACGTAATTTTGCATTTTTTCAAATGATTTCTACTAGTTCGATCCATGTAAATTTTTATTTTATTTGAACTTTTAGGGAATCTTTTATTTTTCACTAGCCTGGTACCGGCTCTACCCGGGATTCTACTGCATAATATGTGTTTCAGTGAACCTTATTCATAATTTTTTCAACATTAAAGTGCACATCTATATACATAAATGGCTACTTCTGTAAACAATGGCTATTTTTTCTGTCTGGATAACATAAAAAAACTGCATTACACACCCTAAATACAAATGTAAGCTACAAATAATTGTTATAAGCTTGGTATATTAAAATAAATATATATTTACACTATCAATCGCACTGGAGTCAACCATTTCCAAATATTGCACGTTAAATAAGTCCCATTATTACAGTTTGTCCAGTTGTATCCTTGTGACTCCATTTGTGAAAACTCAATTGGTAAAAACATCTGATTGATTAAGAAATTTGTTTGACTATAAACACTTTCCATTTTCAATGTGTTGCCAAAATCAATTCCTTTTTTATTTACCAGGTTAGCGATTATTGGCATGGATGAATATAAAAATCCTAAGAAAGCAATAAATTTCATACCGAAAGTCGGGTTACTTGGACCCACAAGGAGGTTACTTGAGCCCACAGTAAAATGATAAAATCTGGGTTTGGTACTACCATTAGAGACTGCAGAGTGCTTCTACCTAGAGGAGAAACGAGGAACTACGTGCAAGTCTTCAACTAATAAGTACCAAACCTAGATTTTATCATTTTACTGTAATGGGCTCAAGTAACCCCTTAGGGTCCAAGTAACCCGACTTTACGGTACTTACTCCAGAGAAGCCTTGGGTCAAAACTTTCATTATGATCACCATTAATATTGTTGTTGCAAGACAACAAGTTTTTTCAACAATGGATCGAAAATTTAATCATTTAACCCATTTATGCCCAGTAGCCTAAAAACGGGACGCTTGTTAGTTACTGCATACAAAATCTGTAATGGGTATATTATTTTACTAAAGCTGTTTTCCACAAGTTAAATAGTCCTTCTTCTTAAGAAAACCAGTTCGAGCCACTATTTGGATATCAGAGTTTATTTATTGACAGCTATTTTCAGACAAATCAGTCAAGCAACTATCCAGCATGGGTAACCACAGAAAGTAAGTTTTTTTTGCGAACTTTTTTTGCATAAAACTAAACTATTTTAAAATTATTTGCTTAAAATTGATCACAGATACCTTCTGTAATGTTACTTTGCAAAAGTAAAGTCAAGTAAGGTCGTATTTTGCTCACATATCTGCAAAATATCCCATAAACAGGACGTTAAATAACTTAATAAATATGGCAACGGCGAACGATTTTAAGCCTAAAATGTATGTAAACCATTCCAAGTAAGAGTTTTAAGCAGATAAAAATTGAAAAAAAAAATGTTTAAAAAACTTGGGCATAAATGGGTTAATGGGGAAACTATATGAAATTTACTGTTTTTTATAATAACTTTTTAAAACTAAGTTTTTTAGAAATAAATTGTAGCCCATCCTAATTCCTACTAATGTAGCTATCTACGGTAAAAAATGGTTAAAATCGGTCCAGTAGTTTTGAAGATTACCCCGGACATACATACATACATACAAAAGTAATCATTTATCTATATAGATTTTGGTGCATATCGGCTGCCGAAATGTCTGTCGTGCTCTAGCCATGTTAATAAATAACTGCGCAAAATGTTGTAAAAAATGATGTTGTAAGGTTAAGACTTCAGTATCAGAGCGTAGGGGAGGCTTCGTAATTAAGAGGGTACACTCATCGTGCGTTTTTTATTTTTTATTTTTTTTTCTTTAATTTCAACTTCGGATATTTTCCAATTTATTTCATCTTAATGAGATTGAAAAGTTTTGGGGTAGGAAAATGCCCAATGTTATTTTCAGATAGATTTTGTATCGGTATAAACAGCTTACAATCTCTACGGAACAAATGGTATTGCTTGACCCCGGACAAATGGCGGGTGACCTTGAAGTGGGAACGGACTACTTTCATTTTCAAATTACTAGTGAAGCTGTCCGTTTCCGCTTTAACGTCACCCGCCATCCCCCTATGGTCGAGTTATAGCTGAAGACTGCATCGTATTATTTGCTTACTGGCAGTTTAACAACTTTAAATGAGATTATTTACTTATCGAAAACTTATCTGCTAGAAAACTTGCTTTTTCTTTACGAGCTGCTTATTTACATTAATTATTTATTTTTTATCAAATAAAATTGAAGTCTTCAATTTCCCAATAGACTGGAATTGAACGTGAGAGTTTTACGATAAAAAACAGATGTCTTACCAGTCCTCCACCGAGAAATATATTATAAAATGGCCTACCATTGCTTTATAATCCAAATCGAAGAGAAATATTTTTTAATAAGTTTTTATTTGCATCATTTCTTACTTTAAGTAATATTAGTTTTTTTTTCTGGAAAGAATATTACTGATCTAATGAAACATTTTCGGTTTTTGTGAGTAGCTCTCGCAAGAGACTGCTCGCAAATTTATAAAACTAAAGAGTTCAGTGTATGGGTTACAAAAAACTATCATCTAATGATCGAATGATTAAAGAGAATAACTTTGCTCATCTAAGCTCGTTCTGTTTTTCCACGAATCTAAGCCATATCATATTTTTTGGTTTGATAGCACTATGTTATCACACTGCCACTAGAAGTACTAAGTTTTGCAAAGTTTTCTGGAAATCTATTTTTGGATCTTTAATCTACGAATAGCCTCCGCAGGGATGCGATTGTTGATGAAAATAAAACTCGTTGCTATGGAAACAGATAAATATTACACGTTTTCAAGTGACTTCATTTTTTCCCTCGTGTAGTTTTTGAAGTTTTTCATGTAAATACATTTATTTTCAGAGCATGTATCGAGAAATGTTTTCGGAAATTGTCAGCAGTTTGAATTTTAAGTATATTTTGACACTTTTTCGCTTTTGTAATGAAAATAAAAGTAAATATTTTTGGAACAGATTGCAACACTTCAGTAAAAGGGCGTGAAGCAATCAATACTTTTACTTTTTGTATTTTTGATAGTAAATTTGTAGTAGTGTAAGTTTTTGCTTTAATGAATAATCTTTAAGTGAACATTTTTTACGAATCATATTTTTCTTAAATTATACATTTTACAGCATTTTTTGTTACTTTAAAATTTTTAGCAGCATTTTAATTTACTGTTTACAAATCACAAATTAATTTTTACTTTTGAAATATTTTTACATGGTAAAACAAATTTAAATTGTACTTATTTACTTAATTATATGATACAAATATTTTGTAAGCATAATTAGTTTTTTTCACCACCTGAAATTTTTTTGGGAAAATGAATGCGTTCCTTTTTGATTAACTGGTTCTCATATGTGAAATGTATGTTACATATTTTTATGGTTGAAAATCCAGTACTAAGTCATCTCAAAATTGAACTCTGATGATATCAGTGTTGAAGGATAGTATTTTTCGTATGTTCAGAACTTAATTATTCCTATTTCTTTTTTCTTTTAAATTAATAATATTGATTTGTGAGTTTATCATTAACTTGTTCCCTTCTGCCCGGATGTTTTGTATCATTGGGAAACTATTTCATCTTGATTTTACATTGTTTCATTACAAATTAATAAGTTATAAAAATAGCGACAGCACTACATTTTTTTAACGTTAAATATCTGGACTTTGGGGATATTTGTGACCCCATTCGGTCATTCGGAGTTTTTAAACATTCAAAAGAATATTTACTAGCAAATGTTGTCGAAGACTTTGCGAAAAATATCCAAATCTAGAGAAGAAAAATGGCATACCACGTCTAATATCAACGTCTAATATATCGTCTAATACCATGTCAACGTGTAAATATACTATTTAATATCAAATTCAACTATTAGCTTCAGCAACGAATAACAACGAACAAGAAAGGTTTTTGCTAAATCGTGCTGGCCGTAGTTAGATATTTTTTTTCCATTAAACATATCGTATAAGGTGATGCATGTGATGATAGCCAGCTGTACCCTGTGGGCCATCGTAGGAAGAGTAATTTACGAGAGTTGCCGCAGACATTTATTAGAAAAGAGTAGGATGTATTTTTTGGCCTAGAAAAGTGCTTTTTATGATGTAAGGGAAGGGAAGAAAAATGCAATGATGGTGATAGGAGCTTCGTTTTATTGAGTTAGGACAGGCCGAGAGGAAATTGAAACGGGAAGATAGTCTAAAAGTAAAGATGGCCGAGGTAGAAAAAAGGTCCGTTGTTTTAATGAAAATATGGAAGTTTTGAGATTGCGGAGGGGGTGGGGGCAGGTTTGGGTGGGTATCTTGTGGAGTGATTGACAGAGTTTGGAAGATGAGTTTTGAATTTTGCAGGTGGGTGAAAACTATTTGGCTTTCTGTAAACATTTTCCAGCTATTGCTCTTTCTTGAAAACTGAATTCCTTAGTTAAATTTCGTTTAGAACAAGGAGGGGTAGACTTTGCTAACATGTGGGCCACTTGAAATTTTCACTAAGTGCTGCGATCTATGATTTTAGAAGAATGAAAATGAGTAATATTAAGAAACTCGGAATATCTCTTACGCTGCAAAAAATGAACTGTTATTTTTACGGAATAATACTGGTAGTCGCAGACTTGTAGTCCAGAAGGACTGGTAGTTCAATTTAAAACTGTAAAATACACAGTAATAAACTGTAAAACTAGCAATTGTAGTTTCTTACTGTAAAGTTCGCAATTTTACAGTTTATTAGCGTAAAATTTAGCTGTATTATACTGTAAAAACAACAGTATAATACTGGCAGCAGAGGTGGTAGTTTAAAACTGTAATGCATGGTAATAAACTGTAAAATTAACAATATTAGTTTTTTACTGTACAATTAGCACTGTAAAGTTAACTGTAAAAAACTGCAAAATTAGCAATTTTACAGTTTAGTACTGTAAAATTAGCAATTTTTTGTTTGTTACTATGAAATTAGTTGTATTATACTGTAAAACATTACATTTTTACAGTGTACTTAGAAACTAAAGTATAAAGAAAAAGCATTCAAAAATACTTCTGTTGAACAATCCTTATTTAAAACATTGAAGTAAAAAGTTACATGTATAAAAAAGTAACATCGATAAATCAAATGCGTAATTACGCTATGATGTATTAATTTTAAAATACAACTAATAATACAATTCACCAGAGTATTTACGCTGCATATTATTTGTTCATTTTGTATATCTACTAATTGCTATTCTTGCTCTATATTCAAATTGATTTTCTGTAAGACGGGAACGATATTTTGTTCGATTTACATTCGTTTTAAAAACGTAGATTCGCATAGGTAAATATAAATAAGTATTTTAAGTAAAATGCAATTTACGGTGTTCAAATTACTGTATTTAACAGCATTAAATTACGAAATATATACATTGACGGCTTTTAAAATTGTCCTTTTGAAGAAGATAATTTTCTCAAGCAATAGAGAATATGTGGTTTGTTTTTCGGTATTTCAACACACATCACAGTTGTGAAATGGGCAGCACATGTAAAAAGTGGTTTCAGTAATATGAATTGCTGGAATAAAAACTTGCGTTGCAGCGGAGAATATTTCTAATCAGAGGGTATGGCTAAAGCTGAGCTGCAGCCCTAGAGTCGATGTTTAATCAATATGTTTTCGATTAAATTTGTAAACGCGTTTCAGTTTGTAAACGTACGAAAAGAGCACATTTTAAATTGTGGCACGTGCATTTGACAATGCGTAATGAAGATTGCCTAAAAAAGACCTGGCGGTCTACTGGTCGTTAACCACTTCCCTTACGAATTTTTTTTGGAAAAAATTGCAAAAAAAAAAAAAAAAAAAAACACTTTTTTTTTTAAATTTAGTTTTGAAATACAAGAAAATGAAGCAATACAAATAAAATATGTAGGTTTCAAGTTGAATTTTTAATTATTTATAGGCGTAAAATCAATTAGTTTCACCCGAGTTTTCTCGGGATAATAATTACCTGCAACTCATACGAGCCCGAGATAACTCGGTATAATCATAATCAGGCAAGGCGGTTAAAAGTTTAACTTGCTTGAAAGAAACAAACAGCAAAGTAAACTTCTTTGAGACCTTTTTTTTTTTTGGAAAAATTTAACAAGTGCTTCTGACGAATTTCAGACTTTTATTTTTAGTTTGCATCAATATTTTTAATATTTTCAATTCAAAAATTGAAGCACCTTACTTTCAAAGGTCCGGCAGTGTCGGAATTACAAATTTGTGGATATAACTATATCCGAAGCCTACTTCAGGGGTGCTCACAGGGGGGGGGGGGATTATGGCGCAAGTTGCGCCATCAAAATTTTGGGGGGGGGGGGATTTTTTAAAAGCTAATTTATTTATTTATTTAACTTATTTTCAGTTTTTTTTAATAAAAATTATTCATTAATTTTATTTTGTAATTTGAATTATTTTTTTTTAGTTTTTTTATTACTATTTAGATATTTATTTTATTACCTAATTAATTAATTAATTTATTTATTTATTTTGTGTGTGTGCTTGGAATGGTTGGAAGGGAAAAAGCTATTCTATTCTGCGCATAATGAGTACTTTCAAAAAATTGCAAATAATAAGCAAAAAAAAAAAGTTGTAAATTCAAAAAAAAAAAAAAAATATTTAAAAAAATAAATAAAAAAATTAAAAAACAAATAAAATTTTGAAAAGGGGGTAAAAAATAAAAAGCACAAAAGGGTTGTGAAAATTTTTAGGGGGGAATTTGCGCCATTGAGCTTGGGGGGGGGGGGATGGGCACCCCTGGCCTACTTAACCCGCCACCGTCATAAGGGAGTTTGGATTTATGTAGACTTCTCAATGTTGCATTGTCAAGTGTGCCCCAGCTATAGTTCAAATAACAGGAGAAACTTGCATCTGTTTTGGGGCAAAATAATGGTAAATGTAGCCTGGAAGATGCTACTGTGTAAAGAAACTTTTCTCTGAAATCCTTGCCTATGAAGAAGTAAGTAAACGCCCTTTGAACTTAGAATATGTTTTACTCAAATATTTAAAAAATCCTTTCTTTTTTCACTCCCTTAGTTATACTTTAAGACCATAATAATTTTAAGGATTATCAGCTTCATCGTCCTGCTTTTTGTTTTAAATTTTTTACTATTTTTTGTTTGATTACACATTTATTTTAAAACAGGAACTGAGCTTTTTTTTTCCTTAGTTGTTTATATTGCTATTTGTATTATCTTTATATGTATGTCGAAATTTTTTCATGCTCATCAATTTTTTCAAAAGTCTTTTTCTCTTAATTATGCTACTTTGTGATTTTCACTAAAAAAAAAAAAAAAAAAAATCAGCTTTTACATTTCCTTAAAAAAAATGTTTCGCCTTTGCACACATTTTCCACGTTATATTTTGTCTTCATTCAAAAAAAAAAAAATCGAAATTGCAGTTATTCAGCATCATTTTTCTAAATCTTTTTTTTCGACACCGTTTCGTTTCTAGAAGCCATAATCTGCCGCTTGGCTTTTAGAATAGAACTTCTTATTGGTTTTCTATTCTGGAAAATTAAATTTCGTCATGATCTTTACTTTAGAAATTGCGTTTCAACATTGCCTTTCATATTTGCGTCATTCGCTTTCATTTTAGATTTAAATTGCCGCCATTGCTACTATTTTAGAAAGTGTATTTCGTTATCGGTTTTATGCTGGAAATAACGTTTTGCCATCGCTTTCTTATTTAGGCAATAGATTTCATCATCCCTTCATTAAATGTTTGGATTCCGTTAGTGCTTTATTTAGGATTATATTTCAATGAGAAGCTAGGACAATGAGCAGTATTTTAGAAGTCCAGTTAGAGGCTGAATTTTGCATGCTTAGGGCCATGCTCCACATCAGCGTAAAACGCGACCGAAACTGAAGGCAGAAACCGAAAATCCGGGTACTTTCCATAGGAACACCATTGAATCCATTTTACGCTTTTGCCTATTTTTTCTGCTTTACGTCAATGTGGAGCATGGCCCTTACTTAATGTTATTAAAATAATCAACGTATTTTTCCTGAAACTATTCAGATTCAGCCCAGTGTAAGAGTACAAAACTTTTTTTTTTTCAGTTTTACAGTGCCCGCCGCTAATAAAATCACTGGGTTATAAAATCAGCCGCTTTGTAAAATCGAATATGGAAGAACAGAATCATTGCTATATCAAAACGTGTAAAAACGATCCTTTAATAAAATCATTAGTGCCGTTTTATAAAATCAAGCTTTCAGAGAGAATATGTTCTAAGAAGGGGGGGGGGGGAAGGGGGGAATAAAAGAAAAAACACTCTTTTTCTTGCCGGAATACAACCAGAATTTTCTTTCTCCTCAAGAATTGTCAGAAAAGCTCTTGCTGTCGTACGGCGCACTTAGAGCAAAGAGGAGTTAATACTGAATGTTTCTCAAACAACAATAAGTAAGTATTTTAAAACCTATACATATAACTTAAATTCGTATTGTGTTTTAAATAACTTAAAATAAAATCTGTGGCTTGGTTCTAAAAGGGCCAATGTCAATCTTTTCACATTATGTGTTATTTACATCAAATGTTTCCAATTTAGTAAAACTCTAATTCTACAAAGGCCAATGTCTATATAATATGTAATAATATATATATTATATATTATATAAATTATTATATATATTATATATTAATATAATATATAATGTAATATATAAGAAATTTCATATGATAAAATAATGTTTCTTTACACTAACAATAAACAAATACCAAACTAGCTGTCGTGGCCGTCACGAAACTTTCTTCTATATCTATCATATGAATTCCAGTTACAAAATAAAATACGTACTCGCCCGAATAATTGGAAACAGCTCCAATTTCCCAATTATCGTAATAATCCTGCAAATGCAGAATCAATGAGTGAAATCGGTAATCATTGCAAAAGCCTTGTTTAGATTAATTGCAAACATTTTTTTTGTTAGTAAAAAGAAATTGGCAACAGTTAAAAATTTCAAATCATTGAAAGTTTTCAGCTGTTTTGATAATTAAATAGCGTGAAAGCGATTTCTTAATGAATTAATTTTTCGCATTGCTGACTAAGCGCAAAAATCACCCCACCCTCCCCCTGGGGCGATTGGCGCCAAAATTTAATCGATGCTTGCTTCCATATTGGGTTAGTGTTATTCCAAATTTCATTCAAATCGCAGCAATATTTCCCGAGATACAGGAGGTGCAATGACAAAATAAGCACTTTTGATTGCTCCACCCCCATTTGAGATATTGACACACAAATTGAATCAGCACCTGTACTCAATAGGGTCTACCTATGGACCAATTTTCGTTTGATTCCGCCGGTTACTTCCTGAGATATAGCAGTCACCCTCGTGCAGAACACGTGCGATTGCTCCACCCCCCTTCGAGATATTGACAAACAAATTGAATCAGCACCTGTACTCAGTAGGGTCTACCTATGGACCAATTTTCGTTTGATTCCGCCGGTTACTTCCTGAGATATAGCAATCACCCCCGCGCAGAACACGTGCGATTGCTCCACCCCCCTTGGAGGAATTCGCTAAAAAAAGTCAGGTGCACCAGTTCACATGGTGGTACATATGTGCAAAAATTTTTGTTCGATTTCATTCAGTAGTTTTTGCTCTAGCGCGGCCACAAAAACTGGTCACACACATACAGACTCACACACAGACACACACACACACAGACAGACAGACATTTTCCAAAAATGGTCGAAATGGACTCAGCGCACCTCAAAACGTGCAAATCCGTCAAAATTCGACATTCGAAAATTTTCACGAAACCAATACTTTCTTCTATATATTAGATATAGAAGAAAGTAAAAATAATAATGGGAATCTTAATATAAGAAAGTAACAGCATTCTAAAATATCTCAACTATCTTTCATCGCCTTTTTCTCGAAACTCACATTTTTGACTTAGGCTCTTTTAGAACCAAGCCACATAAACATAGATAATAGCAATTATTTCCTTTTTTATTTTATTTAAACTTTTAAGACCTTTTCTTTTTTTAATTTTTATGTGCCGGTTTATAAAATCAGACGCTTAATGAAATCAAATACCCTCGGAACAAATGTGATTTCAATAAGCGGTGGGCATTGTATTCCGAACAGAAAGGAAATATGTCTGTTAAAATGCGTGCCTCGCAAATGGATACATCTCGACGATGTTACGAATACTGTCTGATCTTCTTTAGTAAAACCTTCGGTGCATTTACGCATGCGTCAGGTCCTCTCTGATCTTACCAAAATACTGTCAGTCTGCGAACTCCGCACCTGGCAGTCACGAACGCTTCCATTTGAAAAAAGGGTGACAGGTTAAGGAGACGCACTTGCCGGTGCTTTCGCTTCTTCCTTCCTGTTGAATGTTACTTTGCATTTCCCCCCTATTTTGAGAAAATCAGAAGAGACCTCAGGCATGCGCAAATGCGAGGAAGGTCGCAGGATAAAAGATTAGACAGTAGGGGTGTTAGGTAAGATAACAATGAGGGGAAGAATAATAAAAGCATTTTGAGCCGTATCAAACAACGTGAAACGATCCTAATTTCAAATACATAGTGCAGTTGAATATGTCAAAAGGATATAACGATGCAAGTTTTGAATTAAAAAGTTTGGAAGATTGTCCCCCACTACCCATCTACCCTTTTTTAAGTGGAACCGTTTGCGAGTGCCAGGCACGGTTTTCATGGACGGACAGTAATTTCCTTATTCAGTTTGCTTACTCACACATTCTTCTTTACATTTTTACTAGACATTTTTTTAACGTATTGTAGAACTTTTTTCTTTGAATTCGAAGGAAAATCACTGCATTAGAAGCAGGAGGACGACTTAAGAGATAGCTTATTGGGATTTTAGCATTTTTTTTGCAACTAAGAAGATAATTGAAGGGGCTAGTGGATAAAGGTGATATGTGACTTTTTTTTTTTAATTTCTAGAAAAAGCTTTAAAAAAAGTTATTATTTTTTTTGATGGATTTTTCTCAAAGGGTAAAACGGGGTCATATTCTTAGTTACCGACCATTTCTGTGACTAAAAGGAACATGATACTGATGGACTAATCACCTTCATCCATGGTAAAAAGTAAGTTTTTCAAATGTCACATATCACCTTTATCCACGTGCCCCTACAATTAAGAAACAAATATGTTCTTTCCCTTTGTTTTCTAAAAACTAAATTGACCTTTTATGTTGACTTAAAACTAAACAAGTTCAAGTTCTTTATTTGAAAAATATGAGCATTCACTAATGCTCAAAAAGAATTACAACTCAGTTATTTTAAAATTTGAACTGCACGATTCTTTAACCTTCTTTCAGCTCTTCTACTTGAATTATGATGATATTGAGTGAATATAATTTTGAAATTTAGGCAGCTCAAGTATCTTATACAAAAGAACATCTTTTTTCTGTTCCTTTCTTCAACCAAAATATTCTTCTAACATAAAGAGCGAAAAAAAGAGAGATGGCGGAGGAGGGGGGGGGGGTATCGTAAAAGCATTATCAGTATTTTTATGCTATTTTTTTCTTATTCCGTTGAATTTGATGGATGAGTTCGCTGCTAACACAAGACATGGAAGCCAAGTTTCTGTTTTGAATGCTGAAGAAATGTTCAATAAAATTAGGTCAAAATGTGATAAAACAGGCATCACTCAAAATTATTTTATTTTCCTGGAATATTTTGGTCTCAACGATATTTTGAAATATTCCCAGAGAAATGTCACTGAAACTCGATTGCTGAGGACGATATGATTTAAATATTAACCAAATCGTCTTTGAAAGATTCACTTTCCATAATGATCAGATCTCTACGTGTCAGTTGCGTGTAAAATTAATTTTGAAACTTGCACATATGTGTGCAATGAGTTACCGCCCATAAGCCAGGCCTAAGGCAGAACTGAAGCAAATGCACCCACAATTCGACCATAGCATCCTAAGACTGCAGTTTCGTCCTTATTGTTGACTCCTCAGTTAGGAATAGCCAATAATCGAGCTGGAGGTAAAAATCCTCTTATTGTAGCCTTATCCTAACTGAGGAGTCCACAATAAGGACGAAACTGCAGTCTTAGGATGCTATGATCGAGCTATGGGTGTATTGCTTCAGTTCTGCCTTAGACCTGGCTTATGGGCGGTAACTCATTGCATAATACCCAGCTTTTGCCTTCAAAATTCGAGTTGAGCCGCACCATGGTTTGCGGACGCTCGCTGGTAAGATAAATTCACTTTATCTACCAGTTTGTTGGCAGTCTTAGCTACAATAAGAGGATTTTTGCCTCAAGCTCGGTCATTGGCTATTCCCAACTGAGAAGTCCACAATAAGGACGAAACTGCTATCTTAAGATGCTATGATCGAGCTGTGGGTGCATTTGCTTTAGCACATGTGTACTATAAAACAGTTAGAGATCCTTGTTTTCATGAAGCTCTAAATATATACTGATGAACTTTTACACTTTTTTAAAATTATACCACCATATTAACACTTTACCGACCGGTAGCGATTCGAACATCCTATGCCCTTTCACCGCCCGCTCAGCTGCAGATCGTCCAAGACACCGACTCGGTTTTAGCCTAGACTGACGCGCGGGGATATATGAGCATTTCCTTAACTCTGGTAAAATTGTACGCTTCGTGTTATTGTAGGGTAACAAAATTTAAGTCACCACAGATCGGTTCAAATTCGATTAATCGACGCCCGGTCGGTAAGCGCCGGAGAGCAAACGTCGAATAATCGACGCCCGGTCGGTAAGCGCTGGGAACAAAACGTCGATTAATCGACGCCCGGTCGGTAAAGTGTTAAGTATTTGGCTTTTAAATTTGATTGAATTCTGCAGAAAATTTATCTGAATTTAAAAAATATTTATTAACCGGTGATTAATTTAAGAACCGGTTAAAATTTATCAGTGTATCTAGTTTAAGACTTAATTTTTTTCGCTGCAGATTGGCGACTTTTTAATATGCTTTATAATGAACCACCTTTCGTAAAAGAAGACAAATCATTAAAAAGGAGAATTGCAAAAACTTCGCTTTTTAAATCTAATAAGAGTTGTGCTGCAACTTTCACTTACTATCGTTTTCATAGTTTTCGTTTGAATTACATTCAGACCAGAAAACTAAATTTTGAACATTAAATGCATTTCACATGCGTGGCACTATAAAAATCACAAAACTTAAACTTTCTAAATTGAAATGGTCCAATTTTCTACGAATAATTATTGTTTTTTCATAGCAATACAAAAAAAAGTAGTTTTTTAAAAAGTTAATAAGGTTAAGGTAGAAAAATTATGTATGTACTGTATTAAACGCCAGTTAGACGTTAAATGTTTTAACTCTTTGAATATTTCTTACATCACCACAAGGATGGTGAATTCAAGCTCTGAACTCACAAATTTATTTGATTTAACATTTTGCACACCTTTTAAAGGAACGTTAAGTAATTTTTAAAGCCCGTTTTGTTTAAAGATTAACTATTTAGTATTGAACTGTAACAAGCTTGTTTTGGCGATGCTTGATAATTAATTTGACCTTTTAATAAAACATTGTTCAACAATGATAGTAAGTAACATGGACTTTTAGTTGAAGGCTTATTTACATTTAAGCATTATATTAGTTACATTAAAAAACTAATAATTGATAGTTAATTAATTAAGTTTGACTTTGTTGCCTTATCATTGAGTCTGAGGTCACATTCTGAATTTCAAAAGAAAACTTTTGCAGGAAGCGGGTGAAATTTTAATTGCAAGATTTGAGCAAGATATTTAATTTCCTTTTTACTTCCTTTTACGTAGTAAAGGAAGTATTGTGATCGCGAAAAAAAAAATCACTCAAATTTGAGTCTAAATTTTGATTTTGCTCACCCCCGAATGAATGTTCAGTAGTTTTTTCGACCTGTCAGCACGTGCATATGTACCTACCAACATATCAGCAGCCGAAAAATCCTTTTCAACCACCCCCGAGTTAATTACGACGAGTTTTCTCGTGACGTCTGTATGTACGTATGTGCGGATGTATGTGCGTATGTGTGTCGCATAACTCAAAAACTATAGGCCGTAGGAGCTTCTAGCTTGGTATGTAGGCTCTGAGGATGGTCTGATTGTGCACCTCCCCTTGTGGTTGCATTCGAATGTTCCCAAGGGGGTGTTTTACCCCTTTTTTGGGGTAAATCAGTGTTAATTTCAATGCAGACTCGAGTGATATGAATTAGCGCTACCACTTGGCGATATGTCGCCAAGGTTTTGGTCGCCAAGTGTTTTACGCCAACTTGGCGACATATCATCAAGTTGGCGACAAATTTGGCGAAAAAATTATTTTTTGAATTTGGGTTCAACTTGGCGCTATTGGCGATATTTTGCGAAAAATTCACTGAATGATATTAAAATCAGCAATATTGAGAAATTTAACCATTGTAAAATATTTTTTGCATTGTTTCGTGGCAGCTGAGGGGAGTAAATATTTGAATTGTTACCTTGCTCCCTCCAAGCACTTTTTTTAACACTTAAAGCAACTACTAAGAAATTTACACGTAAAAGAAAGTAGTGTGGGGTCCATACCAGATTTTTTTTGTTGTAGTTGTATTTATGCAAGTCGCATCAAATGTAGCTATAAGTCTGGATGACGGGCTGTCCAAAATAGGAAACGTTGTTTAAGAGATATTGTTCAGTTATATTATTAAAAGATTTATTGTAAGATCTATTGTTTATAAAGACTGTAAACTAATAGTTGGAAATAAAATAATATTAAAGATATATCTCAGTAATTTTGGCTAATTCAAATTGGTATTTAAACTTGTTTCAGCTTTCTAAGTTTGATTTCTCCTTCCTTCAGCATATCAATAGAATATAAAATACCAACTCAAATTGGTTGTAGCCATATCTTTAAGTTGAATGTATCCAAAATCAAATGTATGACGGAAAGGCGAAATAATCGCACGCATTAGCCAAATAATATTTTTATAACAATGCTTTCTTTACCAGTAAGAAATAGAAAAAAAAAACGTTAGGTAAAAAGGTACCTGATTAGGATGTAGGCGTTAGATTTTTTTCTCAACTAGTTTGCCTTCAGACTTCTTTTTCTGAAAATGTAAGCGAAGACACTTCCTGACATATGCTTGTCTGTCAGACCATTGTTCTTTTGGACACATTATATCACTGCTAATGCTCCTTCTCGAGTTTCATGCTAATGGATGGCGGCTTCGCCTTTCTAGCTTTTGCCATCACTTCCTCTTTACATCATGCAGGCTTTTCAGATTATTATCACTCCCGTTAGCATCTCTTCGGTGACAAACTTTGGTGATTTAAAATTCTCAGGAATATTTTATCGCATGAAAAGTGAAAATTTTGAGAAGTTTGACCTTTTTTTTCCTTTGTTAAACCTCTTTGCACGACTTCAAGAAGTGCTTTCAGTTTTTTACTCATAAGGTATTTTTAGTACTTTTAAGTACTGTAAACTGTGTACTAGAAATGGTTGCCAGCTTTAACTAACTGCAGTATTCCTTGAGGTCTAGTTTTTTGTCTTTTGTGAAGGGCACAAAAGAAAAAAAATGCTAGTTTGCGCCTTGTCTGAAATAAAACTTAAAAATAATACGAAACAAGCAAAAAAAAAAAAAAAAAAACCATGATTGGCTTAAAATTACTTGACGTTTTGAAAGTAACATATTACACAAACTGTTTAATTTTTATTAACATTCTTGCAACGACGGTAAGTAAATTCTAAGACTGTGTAATAAACTGCACTACTTAGATGGAAGAAAGCACTTTGATTATCTTCAAATGCGAGTGAGTCATTTTATTTCGCATTATTTGTTTGTATCAAAAGGGCGTAAGCCATAACGTTTTGTTCTTAAAGGTGTTCACTCATTTTTCTATATTTCTAAATAACAATACTCAGGGTTTTAAAACTATATAATTTAACTTTATTTTCCATAAATAATCAGAAAAGGTTATCGTTTTGTTAAATTTAACTCGTAAGTTTTATATGATAAAATCGCGTTTTTTAAAAGAAGAAAATACTGACTTAACGCCATTGAAAACAAGAGTTTCAAATATTTCGCGAGATAAAACATGATCCAAAGTTAAAAATTGTAATTTATTTCCAATAACTCCAAATCACCTATTTATTTTGCGAAGTTTCGGTTTAATTCAAGATTTTATTGACATTAAATTGTGTAAAATTAAATATTAAAAACTTCTTCAGGATATAGTAAAGCGGGTACTTAAGGAATTCATTTGCATCCAAATGAAAGCCTAAATGACGATGACCAATACGTTATATTTTAAATTATGATATACATTCTCCTATCTCAAATGTGTCAAATGGTATAGATTACCGTTTGAAACTGTTTCGTAATTCGGTATCTAGACTACGCAAATTGTCTCTAATGAGACTTATTTGAACTGAACCTATATATCCTGAAGCTAAAGAGCTTCTAAGCAACTTATGATGGCTCAACTGCTATTATTATATGGATTTGTGGTTGGCCATTTGAAAAGATTAAGTGATCAACTCTCTTAATTGCCCACATTGAAGGGAATTTACAAGTTAGTACGGTTATTGAACGTTAGCACATGGAAACGGAATGTTTGCAGAAAAACACTTTTTGGCCTATTCAATTGCAAAATACAATTTTATATATTAACTAGCTTCGGTCTTTCAATGTACACTTTTATCAATGCAGAAATTTGCCAACTTGTAATATAGTTACTGTTATCTGAACTCCAATTGAATAATTTGTCCAATTATCCGACCCTGCTCTCTTTCTAAGTTTTTATGACTGAGCACGCGAAATCAAAAACATTTTTCCATTCTGATGGAGGTTAAAAATTTAGGAGAAAGAAAATTGCAGATAACACCATGTAGTTCAAAAAGCCAATTCCCTGCTTGCACAAAGCCAACGCTATATAGTGTCCATTTTTTTTCGTCTTGAAAACTTGTGTATGGAAAATTTAATACATTTCTCTAGTCCATTCTATTTGTTTCACCTTTCTATTTTCCCCGTTGTTATCTCAAAGTCGGGGAGTCTTCTCTGAAACACCTTGAATAACCGTCAATGCTGAAATTCAACTTGGTTTGAAAAAAAAAAAAAAAAGAGTATGCCATAGAAATACACAGCTAAGCATATTCTTGGAAAAAGTATTAGAAACTGAATTTAATAGACGTTTTAAAAAAATAAATTTTTATCCTATTTCTAGGTACCATCTTGCACATAGAATATATTAGCACATATGAACAAAAACCAGAAAAAACTTACTATAAAATAATATCAGTACAGTCAAGTCTCGATAACTCGAAGCCTTACTACTCGAATATTCATTTTATTTCAAAGCTTTCATTGGGTCGCATAGTCTTGAGAACTTCCTATAACCTTAACTACCAATAAATGGAAGCTTTTAGCCGTTCCTTTGGGACTGAGAGTGGTCGAGACTCGACTACATGCATCTCACTTCACTTCACACTCTCCAGGGTCCCCCGTACCTACCACAGCTTCGTGGTTTAACCGGGATAGGGCCATGAAGAGCGCTCTGTTCTTAATTTTGAACCAGAACCTAGGGTCGAGCAAACCCTAGGGCCCAGCACCCCCAGAGGTATCGTTTCACTTGGAGGACTTTGTGACCACGACATTTTTAACGCCTCCCAGCCACCATTAATCAAGGCGGTGGATCTTTGATCGGCTGGGTTTCGAACCCGGGTCCCTCCGGACACGAGTCCGATGCCTTACCGATCGGGCCACCACGGTCCACATGCATCTCACTGTGTGCCACACGTAATAATAGAATCTTGCTAATAGAAAAATGTATTGCTTCGCAGTTCTGAGCATAAACAATGAATTTCATCTGAGTTTTTGTAAGGCATTCAATGTCATTGTCATTATTTCGATTTAAAAAAAAAATGTGTCTTGCAATTACTTGTTTTCTTTTTACAGAGCCTATAATTCGAAAAAAGTAAACCCTGTCTCTTAAGGTAAGTGATATTTTCATTTGATTATGTTTGTATTCAGGTGAAAAATTTATGAGAACATTTTTCACGTATGCTTCTAAAAGAATTAGGTGCATTTTCACTGTTTGTGTATCGCAAATCATTTTTTGGTTTTTAGCAAACTTTTATTCTTTCGCAACGTTCTAAGAATACTATTTAGTCTTTCCATCATATCACTGATTTTCAACTAACTATAAATAAGCTTTAAAATTTAGTTTAAAGAAAAAAACATCTTAAATTAAGTTTAATTCCATCTGTTTTAGGACGCGTATTTCTCATCATTTCAATTTTTACTACATTTCTCCATATTTTATCAGGAAAGAATATGAGGTATGCCTCACGTGACCTGAGTTCCTTTTCCAACCAAATAATGACGTAACAAGTAGTGAAATAAATCTCAAAAGCCTGGAACAGTTGGGTATAGTAGTATATGGCTTTTTAAGAGGAGTTTTGCTTTTGTATAGGAACTATTATTCTGATTTGAATGGCGATTTTTCAGGACATTTTTTTGCATTCTATTGGAGATAGTTTTAAAGACATTATTCTGATAGAAAATTTTGCACTAAACTTCTCCTCTTTTATTTAGGACTCAGCACTGGACATGTGTCATATGGCATCGATTTTATGCAGAGGTAGATCATGCAAATTCGGGAGACGCAGCTAATAATTAGTACACTGTTAAAAATTCAGGAAGCTTTTGTGGTAAATGTTACTGTAAAATTTAGCGTTTACCGTACAGAAATTTTTTACAGTGAATTGTACCGATAAAAAAATTGCGATTGCAGCGCCAATTGATCACCACGTGATTTACTGTAAGATGCAGATGACGTCTTATTTCCGCTCTCCTGATGTGTCTCATCTGGTACCGTGGATACACTAGGTGGCCAAAAGTATCCGGACACTTTCAAAAATTCACATTTTTACATATAGCTCAAAAAATAAGTGATCAATTGTTCTTTAACTTTAGTCATACAAAATATAGGCTTCACCGAACACTTCCAAGTTGAAATTTAATTACCCTTGCATTTGGGGGACGACAAGAAAAAGTAAAATCGCGTTGTACTTTTTCTTGTCTTGTTGCCGCGTTGTACTTTTTCTTGTGTGCAAACGTTGAAAGTAAAACCGCTATTTGACCATAACTCTTCGAAAATAGCTCGGAATAAGCTATAAATTTCAGTAATTAATTAGCATACTATGTAAAATTACTGTACAAATTTTTATGAACATACCACTCTTACTTTCGAAGATATGAAACATTTTTTAAAAAATGGCAATTTTATTTGAAGGGTTTTTGCTCATAACACGCAGAGTTTTTGATCAAACCTTATCAAAACTTCAGGAAAAATGACAAAATACAAGAGAAAGAACTTACTAAAACGGTAAATAAAAATATTAAAAATCTGATGAGATATGAACGTTAAAAGGAAATATTTTTTCACGGCGCATGCACGAACGACAGAAATTTGTAACTACAAAAATACTGTACTCTGATTTATACTTCATCTTATAAAAAAAGTTTCAGTTGAATATCATGAAAATTGAAAAAGATATCAGCGATCTAGTGATTTGTATTTCATTCATTCGCAGACAATACATAACTAGCTGTCGTGGCCGTCACGAAACTTTCTTCTATATCTATCTTATGAATTCCGGTTACAAAATAAAATACGTACTCGCCCAAGTAATTGGAGACAGCTACAATTTCCCAATTATCGTAATAGCCCTGCAAATGCAGAATCAATGAGCGAAATTGGAAATCATTGCAAAAGCCTTGTTTAGATTAATTGCAAACATTTTATTTGTTAGTAAAAAGAAATTGGCAACAGTTAAAAATTTCAAATCATTGAAAGTTTTCAGCTGTTTTGATAATTAAATAGCGTGAAAGCGATTTTTTAATGAATTAATTTTTCGCATTGTTGACTAAGCGCAAAAATCACCCCACCCTCCCCCTGGGGCGATTGGCGCCAAAATTTAATCGATGCTTGCTTCCATATTGGGTTAGTGTTATTCCAAATTTCATTCAAATCGCAGCAATATTTCCCGAGATACAGTAGGTGCAATGACAAAATAAGCACTTTTGATTGCTCCACCCCCATTTGAGATATTGACACACAAATTGAATCAGCACCTGTACTCAATAGGGTCTACCTATGGACCAATTTTCGTTTAATTTCGCCGGTTACTTCCTGAGATATAGCAGTCACCCTCGTGCAGAACACGTGCGATTGCTCCACCCCCCTTCGAGATATTGACAAAAAAATTGAATCAGCGATTGTACTCAATAGGGTCTACCTATGGACCAATTTTCGTTTGATTCCGCCTGTTACTTCCTGAGATATAGCAATCACCCCCGCGCAGAACACGTGCGATTGCTCCACCCCCCTTTGAGATATTGACACGCAAATTGAATCAGCACCTGTACTCAGTAGGGTCTATCTTTGGACCAATTTTCGTTTTATTCCGCCGGTTACTTCCTGAGATATAGCAATCACCCACGCGCAGAACACGTGCGATTGCTCCACTCCCCTTGGAGGAATTCGCTAAACAAAGTCAGGTGCACCAGTTCACATGGTGGTGCATATGTGAAAAAATTTTTGTTCGATTTCATGCAGTAGTTTTTGCTCTAGCGCGGCCACAAAAACTGGTCACACACATACAGACTCACACACAGACACACACACACACAGACAGACATTTTCCAAAAATGGTCGAAATGGACTCAGCGCACCTCAAAACGTGCAAATCCGTCAAAATTCGACATTCGAAAATTTTTACGAAACCAATACTTTCTTCTATATAATAGATATAGAAGAAAGTAAAAAGTGAGGGTCTGTCCACAAAGAGCTATTTTTAAATTAAAGGTTATTGCGTCCAAAACCAACATTTCAGGGGGTGTCCGGATGCTTTTGGCCACCTACGTATAAGGTCTTTTTGGCCGAATAGGCGAAATGTGACTTCTATGCCGAATATAAATTTTCAAACTGTATACAATTTAACATTGAAGAAAATGCTCAATTGTTACCACACTATTTGTGGAGAACCCCTTGCCATTTATGTATTGTCTGCGAATGAATGAATTACAGCTCACTCGATCGCTGATATCTTTTTCAATTTTTACGATTTTCAACTGAAACTTTTTTTATAAGATGCAGTATAAACCAGGCTACAATATTTTTGTAGTTATAAATTTCTGTCTTTCGCGCATGCGCCGTGCAAAATTATTTCCTTTTAACGTTCATATCTCATCGGATTTTTAATATTTTAAAAAATCGTTTTAGTATGTTCTTTCCCTTGTATTTTGTCATCTTTCCTGAAGTTTTGATAAGGTTTGATCAAAAACTCTGCGTATTATGAGCAAAAACCCTTCAAATAAAATTGCCATTTTTTAAAAAAATGTTTCATATCTTCGGAAGTAAGAGTGGTACGTTCATAAAAAATTGTACAGTAATTATACATAGTATGCTAATTAATTACTGAAATTTATAGCTTATTACAAACTATTTTCGAAGAGTTATGGTCAAAAAGCGGTTTTACTTTCAACCCCCCTTCTTGTCGTCCCCCAAATGCAAGGGTAATTTAATTTTAACTTGGAAATGTTCGGTGAAGCCTATATTTTGTATGAGTAAAGTTAAAGAACAATTGATCACTTATTTTTCGAGCTATATGTAAGAATGTGAATTTTCGAAAGTGTCCGGATACTTTTGGCCACCTAGTGTAGTAAAGCAGTGTGAAAAAATTGGGTCCCGGATTCGATCCTTGTCGTTCGTATCTCGCGCTTTTTAATTCTCATTTTCTCTTCCGTAAAATTTTACAGTAAAAAAAAAAAAAAGTACGGTAAAAGTTCCTGGCAACATGGATGTTAGTAACTTTAACCGTAAAATTTCAGGAAATTTTTTAACATTGTAATAGTACTTCAAGTTTTATAACTTAATTTGAGTAAGTCTCCAAAGATATTTTCATTCAAAAGAAAAAAAAAACATACGGTATTTCTAACAAGAAACTTTTTGATTACTTCTCTAATTAACGAAGCTTTTTTCTCTCAAAAGCTATGGGTCACAAAGAAAGATCTTAAAATGCAAATTAGTGCTAAACTCGGAGATACTTTTCATAATGACGTACGTAGGAAATGAGAATGTTTTTTATAGCTAAAGAGAAGACAGTTTTTTTTGTGCATGAACTTCCTCATGATAGCAAAAATTGATGTTTCGCTTCATTTCTGCTCCATCAAACCGAAAAAATTAATGAGAATGAAGTCGAAAACTTTCAAAAATATAAGCAGAAATTTGAGGGGAAAAAAGTACCCTGAATTCCTTTGATTTCATGTATGAAATGTTTTTCAAATTAATCTTTATTGCTTCAACATTGTAAATTTAAAACCAACAAATTAAGACACTCTAATTAGGTTAAAGTATATAACTTATGGCAAATTGTGCCCTGCAAAAATTAAACCGTTGATTTTATAGTATGATAATGGTAGCAGAAGTTACAGTTTAAAACTGTAAAATGCCCAGTAATAGACTGAAACTAGCAATTTTACAGTTTATTTCTGTAAACTAGCAATTTTACAAGTTACTACTGGAATAATTGGTAAGCTTATAATTTATTACCGTAAAATTGGCTGTATTATACTGTAAAAACATCGGTTTTTTAGAATGTAACTATGCTTAAAGTTGGATTTTTCCTTCCGTAACGGTGAAATTGCTCAAATACGAGGAAGGAAAAGTCAAAATTGTTGAAAGTTCACGAGAATATTGGGTATATTAGTTCTGGTTGACTTTCTCGATTATTTCTTGTCAGCCACCACATAAAAGAGCATTGCAACCTTCTTAAATTTAGTTTCAATTCCAACTAATACTTTCTTTTCATTCAAGCTGTTGCTTTAATTAGACTTTCACTCTGAAACCGTGCTTAATGATAATTGGAATGGAAATGAATTTGCTTATGCAATATTCATATGTTTATCTAAACATAATTCTAAAATAAACACTGTAGCTGGGAGATATCAAATAACTGCTGAAGCGCTGTCATTTTGTAAACTATCTAGAGAATAGTTTCATTTTAGGTATTTTTCACAGTCAGGCGGTTGCTATGACAGCGGTAGATATTTGAAGTCTTTCGGCAGAACCGACAAAGCGAATGTTACAACTGTCTACCGCAGTGACATGAAGTACAAATCCAGTTTTTTTTTTTTTTTTTCGTTCTTTCACTAGACGGGGTGTTCTTTTCTATATCATTTCGAGTGTCACTGTTAAAAATGACAATTTTATACTTGGGTGGTTTATTTTATTTATTTATTTATTTTTTTTTTTTTTTACGAAATTGCAAAATGATCAAAAGAGTTTAATCCTGTGTCAAAAGTATGTATTGTGCTGTTAAGTTTTAGTACTTTAGTTGAATTAAGAGATATAATAACTTTATTACATTTTTTTATTTTTTAAAATAGGGTCATTCCAAGTGAAATCAACAAGCCTCAAAACTTGACCATCACCAATTTCAAAAAAAAAAAAAAAAATCATAGAGTTGAATACGTCTATAAAGTGATACAAAAAATGATTTTTTAAATTTTTTTTCAGCTGTTAGTTTTTTGTGGGGGACCCCCTAAAAAACTCGAAAAATGGCAAAAAGTCGAATTTTGGTACATACAAAGATTCAATTTTCTCAGCTTCTATTGCAGCTAATGTCTTTTGTTATATGTCATTTTAAAGCTCTTTAAACAAGCTTTCATATGATATATGACTTGACAAGTGATGTTAAAATTTCAAGGTCACCTAAAGCATTATTTGACCTTGAATATCTCCAAAAGTGTATTTTTTAAGAATCTGAAAAATATATATATATATATTACTTCCTAATGTAGTGTGTATGTGGTAAATATTTCAGAATGGGACAGCTATGGGATCTGGATGAAAAGGGACATAGACTTTTTACACTATTACCACTTTATAGCAATGCCATGGCTCCTGGCGATATATAATACAGAAATATTGCTCACTGTGAAATGCCGTCACTTATAACAACCGTCACTTATAACTAGCATTTCACAGTTTGCAATATTTCTGTATTATGTATCTCCAGGAGCCATGGCATTGCAATAAAGTGGTAATAGTGTAAAAAGTCTATGTCCCTTTTTATCCAGATCCCACTACTCTCCCATTCTGAAATTTTTACCACATATACACTACATTGGGAAGTAATATATATATTTTTTTCAGATTTTTAAAAAATATACTTTTTGAGATATTCAAGGTCAAATAATGCTTTCGGTGACCTTGAAATTTTAACATCACGAAAACTTGTTAAGTCATAGATCATATGAAAGCTTGTTTAAAGAGCTTTAAAATGACATATAACAAACGACTTTAGCTGCAATAGAAGCTGAGAAAATTAAATCTTTGTATGTACCAAAATTCGACTTTTTGCCATTTTTCGAGTTTTTTAGGGGTCCCCCACAAAAAACTAACAACTGAAAAAGATTTTAAAAATCATTTTTTTGTATCACTTTATAGACGTATTCAACCATATGATTTTTTTTTTTTTTGATATTGGTGATGGTCAAGTTTTGAGGCTTGTTGATTTCACTTGGAATGACCCAATACTCGGTCCGAACAGCCATTTACGAGTTTACAGAAAACCCCCCATATGTTTAAATTACCATTAGTTTAATAGATTACTGAGAAGTTCCAATGCTACTTGATTTTTTATTTTCAAATCTCCTCACTTGCACGTGTCTGAACCCATTTACGCCTAGTGTCCTAAACACGGGACGCTTGTTAGTTACTGCATAGTAAAACCTGCAATGGGTATATCATTTTACTAAAGCTGTTTTACTAAAGCTGTTACTAAAGCTGTTCACAAGTCAAATGGTCCTTCTTGAGAAAACCAAATAGAGCCACTAGTTGGACATAAGATTTTATATATTGACAGCTATTTTCAGACAAATCAGTCAAGCAACGATCCAACATGGGTAGCCACAGAAAGTAAGTTTTTTTTTGCGACCGCTTTTTTTTTCATAAAATCAAACTATTTTTAAATGATTTGCTTAAAATGGATCACAGATGTGTTCTATAATGTTACTTTGCAAAAGTAAAGTCAAGTAAGGTCGTATTTTCTTACATATTTGCAAAATATCCCACAAACAGGACGTTAAAAAATTAATAAATATGGCAACAGCGAACTATTTGAAGCCTAAAATGTATGTAAACCATTCCAAGTAAGAGTTCTAAGCAGATAAAAATGGAAAAATATTGTTTAAAAAAACTTGGACGTAAATGGGTTAAGATCATTGGAGTTCTTGGCTGAATGTCGTGAAGTACTATAGTTCGAAGTTTTAAAATTAATGAAATTATAGCTGAAAACTAATTTCGTTTTCATTGAAAAGTAAAAATCATTCCCTAGTTGTGCGCCTTTGAAACCTACTGGGAATTTCTTTAAATATCGCTAAACGATTAAAATAATCATAAAATTGTTCTTTTTCAATGAAATGTCTATAAAAGTCGTTAAGTAGTAAGATTAATTTCGTCGCTAACTCTCCTTAAATGAGCTGAAAGCTATTTTAAGTGCTGTTAAACTGTTTGAATTAATCCATAGTTAGGCATCTGAAGATGCGTTAATTTTTTTTTTTTTTTTCAAATGTTGATAAATTGTTCAGTCACAATGGATGCATCTCGGAACTATTCCCAACTGTCATTAACTTTTCTACAGACTTTAATGATCTAACTTTAAATAATTGTTATAATATATAGTTATTCATTGTGCTTATGTCTAGTTTTAAAGTTTAATCTATTTTTACTTTCTTCTATATCTAATATATAGAAGAAAGTATTGGATTCGTGAAAATTTTCGAATGTCGAATTTTGACGGATTTGCACGTTTTGAGGTGCGCTGAGTCCATTTCGACCATTTTTGGAAAATGTCTGTCTGGTTGTCTGTCTGTCTGTGTGTGAGTCTGTATGTGTGTGACCAGTTTTTGTGGCCACGCTAGAGCAAAAACTACTGCATGAAATCGAACAAAAATTTTTGCACATATGTACCACCATGTGAACTGGTGCATCTGACTTTTTTTTAGCGAATTCCTACAAGGGGGGTGGAGCAATTGCATGTGTTCTGCTCGTGGGGGATTGCTATATCTCAGGAAGAAACCGGCAGAATCAAACAAAAATTGGTCCATAGGTAGACCCTACTGAGTACAAGTGCTGATTTCATTTACGTGTCAATATCTCAAAGGGGGGTGGAGCAATCGCACGTGTTCTGCGCGGGGGTTCTTGCTATATCTCAGGAAGTAACCAGCGGAATCAAACGAAAATTGGTCCATTGGTAGACCCTATTGAGTACAGGTGCTGATTCAATTTGTGTGTCAATATCTCGAAGGGGGGTGGAGCAATCGCACGTGTTCTGCGCTGGGTGATTGCTATATCTCAGGAAGTAACTGGCGGAATCAAACGAAAATTGGTCCATAGGTAGACCCTATTGAGTACAAGTGCTGATTCAATTTGTGTTTCAATATCTCAAAAGGGGGGGGGGTGGAGCAATCAAAAGTGCGTATTTTGTCATTGCACCTACTGTATCTCGAGAAATATTGCTACGATTTGAATGAAATTTGGAATAACACTAACCCAATATGGAAGCAAGCATCGACTAAATTTTGGCGCCAATCGCCCCAGGGGGAGGGTGGAGTGATTTTTGCGCTTAGTCAACAATGCGAAAAATTTATTCATTAAAAAATCGCTTTTACGCTTTTTAATTATCAAAACAGCTGAAAACTTTCAATGATTTGAAATTTTTAACTGTTGCCAATTTATTTTTACTAATAAATAAAATGTTTGCAATTAATCTAAACAAGGCTTTTGCAATGATTTCCAATTTCGCTCATTGAGTCTGTATTTGCAGGGTTATTACGATAATTGGGGAATTGGAGCTGCCTCCAATTATTCGGGCGAGTACGTATTTTATTTTGTAACCGGAATTCATAAGATAGATATAGAAGAAAGTTTCATGACGGCCTCCCGCTTAATATAATACATTATTTTCAATGTACCAAACTGCTATAATGCATTATTTTAATCCTGGCAAGATGGCGATTCCATTTAGCAGGCTCGACTATAATTTTGACTAATGAAGACAATTTTAAAGCCAGATAGTTCTATAGGGGATCTTAAATATAAATTGTTATGTACTCTTATGGTGTAGATTACATGTATGGTGTAGAGACATGCATTATTTTACTAAATATTCACTAAAGACTGTTCTTCAATTTATTCTTTTTTTTTTTGCCCCCTCCCCCTTTTTTGTTTATTTTTACCCAAAATAAAACTGAACCAGCTTCCTGAAAATTGCAGTTATATATTGAGTTGAATAACTGTGATCCACCAAATGACCGCAGTTCTTTTAAGTTGAACGCAAACAAATATCCTTTTTTTATGTGAAAGTCTACTGGGACTCGGCGCCCTAGTTAACCCTAAAATGATCCAGAGCCATTAACATGTTGCCTAGCAACGGATTTCTTTGGAAAATGCTGTAATGGCGTCTTTCTGTCAATAAATCTTCATAAACACTAAATGAACCGTTTACTTTTTCGGAATCTCTAATATTCCGGTTCGTGCCCTTTATGAACGCTGCGAACCGGAATAAGCCGCAAGAGATTCTCAAATCCATTTTATTGAGCCACGAATTCGCAGTTGAAGAGGTGGGGTGGGGCTGGCGGGGGCTTTTCTTTTTAGCGCTGAATGAATAAGTACGTTGGGGTCGATTCTAATGCAAAAGTAAGTGACCGGAACGTCAAATTCATTTAATGATAAATATTTATTTTAAACTGGGGAGATATTCAGCAAAAAGATGCAAAAAAGATATTTACGATTCAGTGGTTGAAAATGCCATTGTGGACATTGCTGGATAGATTGATAGATACGGAAGATTTTTTACTTTAGATTTCGCTGCTAATTAATTTAACTCATTTTTTCTCAGCAAAAATAATAAGTTTTACGTACCGTTGACCTCATATTATGTGCAAAGTTGAGAGAATCCGTCCTTATATATATATTTTCCAGATTTTAAGACTGATCTAAGCATATCTAAGATTCAAATAATGGCCCATAAAAGGGTCAAAATTATTATTCATTGAGCCGGTCAAAAATATACAGTTGAGCCTCATATAACATTAGTTTGAGACCTCTAAACTTTACAAACTTATCCAGTTGTAACTGCTTTTTATCCACAACGTTTAAACTCACAGCTAATAACCAATACGAAGTATAGACTTAAAACTGAATAACAGTTTTACTGTCTAACATTTTTTCGCGAAACCCACATCGAATCTGCTCACGCGCCAAGTCTCTTCTGACTTTCTCGAAATAGGGAGGAAATGCAACGAGGAAGTAGCAAGCGAACAAAAACTGAAGGCATCGGGAAGTGTGCATCCTATACCTATCTCCCCTTTTTCAAATGGAAGCATTCGTGGCTGCCAGGCGCACAATACGCAAACAGACAGTAGGTGGCATTTTTTTTTTTGACTTCTTAGAATTGCGTATGTTGTTTTTTATTCAGTAAAAAGAAACATTTGAAAAGAAAAAGATCTTTTTTCCTTTTAGGATTTCGGCCGTCTAAAAATAGTTATATTCTTTCGCGCAATGAATAAATAAATATATCAAATCTATTACTAGTCGCACAGAATTTGCAAACTCAATTCTACGAAAAATAAAATAACCTGTTTTAAATCCATTGTTTTTTAAGTTGAATGTATATTTCTCTTCAATAATCACAAACATCTCAAAATTCTTTTGAAACATATAAAATTGCAGTTTACGAGTTATTAAAATCGAATTACAGGAGTTTGACTCTAGAAATAAAGTGTTTGATCCTGTAAAAATATTCTATGGATTAATTTCTCTTTTCAAGGAATCCTTAATATTTTTCTCATAGTAGAATTTTATCTTGAACACTTTATTTGTGAATACGTTAAATTTCATTCTAAGAGTGGTCTATTTCTAGAAGAACAGTCTCACCTAATTTACAAGATACGTTTTCGGTTTGAAGGTGCAAATTCTGAGACAAAATAGAATCAAATGCGTAGTAATTTTTCCAAAAGGATCGAGTTTTGAAAATTTTGAATTGAAATATTCTTTGCTTATTTAAACTAGTACTTAAAAAAATTGTTAGTTCTCAAGTATTAAAAATAATTGTATTTGTTTTGAAAAATATTCGGAACACCAATAACTATACAAAAATGTGTATAAGAGAAAGAATAAAGTCTGGAACAAGAAGGAAAAAAAAGATTTTTGGGGAAAAAAATTGCACAAAAATGCTTGAAATATTTGAAGAATAGTGAACAAATAAAAGGAGGAAAAAACAATGAAACGTTTTTATTCAGTTTAGCGAAAAAAAAAAAAAAAAACCTCCTGTAACTCAGCAAATGGTAATTATATTAAGGTGTAAATAAAAAATACATTCTTTTAACTTATAAACCAACGAAACAATTTACTGTAATGTGGAATAAATTTTGTCATTAATAACTTCATGTAAAATTAATTAAAGATGATTTTTCAGAATTTACATTACAAACAAAATATTCCCTCTTAATACAACAACGCCTGTCGCAATTTTATAGAAAAAGATAACCAAATACTTAATTTTATTGCTGTGTTTTCCTTTTTAAGTTCAGAGTTTAAATTTGATTAACACTTTTCTATTTTAGTTCTGAGTTTATATTTATTGTTTGTTGAAAAACATTTATTGATATGATTCACTCTGGAGAATATTTTATAACCTTTTTTTTAAACTCATATTTTACTTTCATAAAATATACGGAGCAAAATACTTGACCCAATAGTATTTTTTTTTACTTGTTTGTACTTCAGAAATTCTGTTCATAGTGTTTTATGGTACTTAGCTAATTTTTTAAAAAGTTTGAGTTTCTCGTACTACAATTAATAACAGCTTTTTAAACTACACAACAATCAACTCTAGTGTTATTTCTAAAAGTATATATCAACACACATACAAACACATGCATTAAAAATGAAAATAATTGTTTCTGTATTAATTCACGAATTAATTAGTTTGCAGTCCATCATTTATTAATGCGTTCATTAACTTATTTTTTCATTTATTTACTATTTTATTCATCCATTTATGTATCAATTTGTTATTAATGCATGTATTTCTAAAAAAAAATCCTGATTATCAAATAGAAAATGATCTAATGGGAAAATTGTTTTTTTAATCACAAAAGTAAAACATTTTCACTATTTTTTGAAAGTGTAAATTTCCTGCCAAAAAATATTATCTTTCAAAACAAGTCCTATTATAAAAGGAATTGTTCTTTCGTTATATATTATATTTCGTTAGTGTATTATAAGTATCAAAACAAACGAACTCTTCGTTCATTTGAAGAAGGTTATTTTCAAAATTTTATTCTGCCAATTATTCTTCTAGTTTTCTTTGTAATGATTAAAATTAAGAGGGGGGGGGGGCTGAAAGCATTGATAAGTGTTTCATTTCAGAAAGACTGTTTTTTTATAGACTATTCCGCAATTTCAGAATATCAAAATTCCTGCCTACTTCTTCATATCCTTTCAATCAAGAACCTTCTAAACCGCACTATATCAAATATGGAACACCATTACATTTATTTTAACCTGTTAACTGGGTATGACGAAATATTTCGTCATACACAAAAGCCTACAGCAATGGGCATGACGAAATTTTTCGTCATGGAAATTAATCGTAATATATTGATTCCATCACGTTCTACGTTGTTCTTATCTATTAAATCTTAGAGTGGTTATATATATGCCATCATATTGTCGATGCGTCGTGAATTTTCATGTTCTTGTAATCTGTAACTTGAGCGCTATTAACGGGAAAACGGGAGCTGCATGATCTATCCTTCGAGCTGCCACAATTTGGATTTATTTTAGTCTGCATTTCAGTATCTTACATGTTAGTAATAACTTTCTGATTTGAATATTCTTATTGTGAATTTCAGTGTTTTACATATTTTTATTAGTAATAAATTTATGACTTAAGTACTTTTTATTTTCTACAAAATATGGCTAAAAATATAAAATATTTTATCAAAATAAATAAAAATCATAAGTTAAAAACGATATTCTTTTATTACTTGAGGTGTGATATTACTTATCGCTGCGAAAAAATGTCCCCATTGTGAAACGAGTTGAGCAATAGCTAATTCCCCGGTAAACAGGTTAAGTGAGCACTTATTTATGCAAAGCTTTTGGAAACGATACCACTTCAGAAACTTTAAAGGCTATATACAAGGGTTGTTGAATAAAGACCACAGACATTGCAAAACGCTCGCGAGCTGGCACGAGCGTTTCCAATGTCTATGATAAGACTGATCCTCAAGTTTTTTTTTTTTTTTACAGAAACATGAAAATTCGAGTTACAGAAAGCAAGCTATATGAAGGGAGTGGGATGGGTGGACAATAGTATAATTTAAATTTTAAATTTAGAATCACATTTAAGGGATATGATATCAGTAATGTGACATTAGCAATCAGCCAAATACCCGTAGTTTCATTTTAGCATACGGAACAATTGAAGCAATATGTGAAGAACAAAAAGATCGCTGCATTGAAATTTTGCTTTTGCGTCCAAAGATGAGTCACTGACGTACATATGATGCTGCAGAAAGCGTATGACAACTTTACCTCCAGATTGCACAGCTAGAAGATGGTTTCTAAATTTCCAAAGTTGAGAGAAACTCAAGTTTAATTGAAGGTGAACCAGGTTAAGTGGTAACTTCTGAAAGGGGAAAAAACATTAACAACTCTGGTGTTCAAGAAGATTTCGAATCGCTTTTAGAGAACTCTCTCAGCGAATAAACAACACCTTGGCTCCAATCGATTTTTTTTCAGAGAAGAACTGCAAATGGCACGTGATCGTGTGTGAGGTTTTCCGAGATTTTTCATTTCTAACGAAAAAGGTGTTCATCTGAAGATTTTTTTTTTCGTTATTTCCATTTTTAATGATTTCTCTTTGCTTCGAAATTCGAAGAAACACCTCTGCATAGAACGTTTAGCAGCAGAAGAGGCAGTGTTGAAATCTTCGTAGGCGATTTCGAAGAGTGTGTCAAAAAGTTGCCCTCACAATGTCTTTGACGAATTTTAAAAATATGAGACGGCTGCATTCCATGAATTGGGACTATTGTGAAAAGGACTGAATATCTGAAGGGTTGTTTTACGTATGTACACATAGTTTTTGCGGATTTATAACCATTCTTCATTGAACATTCTTTGTACTGTGTGTCTTCGAATTTCGCGCCTAGCAGCCATGAACACTTCCATTTGAAAAAGGGGTGATAGGTTAAGTAACGCATTTGCCGGTGCTTCCACTTTTTACTTCCTAGTTGAATGTTACTTTGCATTTCCCTCTGTTTTGAGAAAATCCGAAGAGACCTCACGCATGCGCAAATGCGAGGAAGGTTTTACGATAAAAGTTTAGACAGTATATACTAATACATTTAATATATAAATAACTGATATGAAATAGTTTTTTGGAAAGTAACTTTCTTCTTAAGTTTCACGTAAAAAAATATGCATGTGCTCTAGGGAGCACCACTTAAGAGTAAAATGCTTTAACTCTTTGGCTAATTTTTTAACTCACCGCAACGTGTCGAATAAAAACTCTAGACATGCGACTTTATTTGATGGACTATTTTTCCTTTTAATAGAACTTTAAGTATTGTTTAAAGCCCGGTTTACTTCTTTTGGGAACGTTTGACAAGAAGTTTGTTTTGATTTATTTTATTAGGTGACATATTTTGAAACTGTGCCGTGAAATAATCGCACATGTTTTAATAAAAACATTGCTCACCAATGACCGAGATCAACAATGAACTTCCAACTGAAAGCTCACCCACTTTTTAGCATGAAATTATTTAAACGAAAAAACTAATAATTAGTCAGTTAATGATTTTTATTATGGAATATAGCAGTGTCATAGGTCGCATTCCAAATTTGAAATGAATCCGACCACAGAAAGAAGGTGAAAGTTGAATTTCAAGATTTGAACCAGATATATAAATATAACTATATAAAAATAGAGAAAGGTTGTAAGCTTTGAATGAAGAACGCTTGAAAGAAAAGTGAAACATTATTTTTGTTCAAACTGAGTTCAATCAACGCCCCCCTAATACCAAATGCCTATTGTGTTTTCCTCCAAAAGAAATCCAACTGTTTGGAAGAAAGCGCTACCTTGCGGCCTACAGCTATTGCCGATAGATCCAATCAATCCAAATAAAATTTTTGATTGGTTAGTTTCTAAATTGAAATTTAGAAATCAACCAATCATTAATTTCTCTGCTCTTTTTGTTTCGAAGAACTCTGATAGATGGCAGTGCGTTCAAAACTGTGGACTCAGTTTTGCTCTATGTTAAAACCTAGAATGCGATAGGCATTTAGGCAGGAATTCAAGTGAAACAGGCGATCGCAAATTACAATCGCTACTGGAAATGAATTACATTCGAACGTTTCTTGATAAAAACATCGTGACGTCAGCGTGACGTTTGCCTATGAAAAACGAGCTAGATAAAACGTCACAGCCTACTTGGCGAATAAGAGGAGATCACTGACTGCTTGTGAGCTCTTATTGGCTCCACCCGTAGTGACGTCAGTGCCAAGTTAAGTTGATGATAATCTAATTCACTTCCAGTAGCGATTGTAATTTGAAGCGATTGCAATGGTGTTTCACTTGAATCCCTGCCTAAGTTAAAACCTAGAATGTGATAGGCATTTAGTATTAAAGAGGCATTAGTGTTCAATTTGACAACTCTAAATGTTTATAGAGTATTTATTTATCCATTTTATTAGCTAAGAAATGAGAAGATGACGCCGAAAAATCACCGAGAAATTTGTTGTACAATGATGAAAGCCTGGGGGGGGGGGGGGGGGGAATTTGCAAGCATGATTTTCTTGATCATTGGAAAGATTGACATTTCACCTTTCTTCTCCGTGCTCCCTATATTAATGTGTGTGTATGGGATTTAACCGTGAAACGACACTTCAAACGAAGTACGTACCAAGATTATTTACTGAGAAGCATCCAATCATATATTGACCCATCTAAATGCATTGCTTTGGATTTTAAGAGCTTTGGTGTGGATGAAATGTCACTCGCTGCATTCGTATAACATACTCTTTGCTCTTTTTCACAAATGATCTTTGCTGCAAAGGTATAGCTATTCAACAAAACGAACTTTTCTTACTTGTCGTGCGTCCTATGCACGTTCTTTGCCTTTGAAGTAGGTTTGTTTCGAGCCCTCTGAAAAATATAAAAATGAAACAAAAGAGTACTGAAACAAAAAAAAACTAAGTTTTTTTCAAACTGTAAACTCCATGAACTTGTTAGTCAGATGAGACACGTATCTTTCGCTTATAGTATGGCATATTTTTCTTTTTTTAAAGCTTTTCGTTGCTGTCCCACTAGGGTATACGAAACCCTATAAAACATGAGCCAGTCCATACATCTGCCAACGTTATAATTTTTTATTCCCAAAAATTAATAAACCACTTCGCTTTTTCTAAGCGTATTTCTAAACAAAAACCAGTTTATTCCCACCGAGTTATTGAAATATCCATGTTCCTATTACTTCCTTCCAAAGAACTTCTTCAGACCATGTAAACAAACTTTAGATTTCCTTCGAGAATATGCATCCATTCTAATATTCCTCGTCTTTGTTTTTCCTAAAGCAGACCTTGTTGCAAATACATCTGTGTATTTTCCTATTCGATATTTCTTTATTTACTATTCAATATTTATGTCGTTTATTTGTTACTCTCGTGAGGCAGCCGTCTTGCATTTTGAATACATAGATACAATTCGAGGAACTAGTTTTTCTGTAGCTTGCACTGGATGGTGATACAAATGGTGTTGCTTTTTGCGAAGTGTCATATAGTGTCTGTTTTGTTTGTTTTCGATTACCAATGTTTCGCAGCGTTACTATATTTTAATGGAAGTATGATATTGGTTTGCACTATCTGTGTATTTTCCGTGAATGTCGCAAACTAATATAAATGGGAAGTAAAACTTAATAAGTTGTAAAATATCGTTCAAATGTGAACTGTCATTTTTGCCCTGAATATATTAGTTATTTTTTTCCAGAATTGCATACATAATAATACAGTGAACTCTCACCTATACGCCGCCTCATTTATGCGCCTTTTTCACTTATACGACGATTTTAAATGGTCCCAACACATTCCATAGCAAAATAATGATAGTATCGTTCGTTTATGCTTCGCTCTAAAGATAAATATTTCACTTATGCGACGAATTTTCCCTAAAATGTATGAAAATTTATTTATTTTCTTTTAAAAATAGGCTTTTCTTTACTTTCCTCTTTAATCTTTCGCCTTTATTGCTCACGGAAGGCATTTTTTCCACATGAACTAGAGTTCGGAGAGGGACAATTATCTATTATGCATCGTTTTGAAGGGAACAGTTTGTAATTAGGTATGCTACAATTTTTGCTTTCTTATTATCATTATAGTTACGTTACAGTAATTGCCAAACTGTAGTAATGTGTCCCTTTTCTATAGAAACATTATTATTCACTCTCCCATTAAATCCTATGTTGAATTTTAGTCCTTTAAATGGGCTTGTTCACTAATACGTCTCTCTCACTTATGCTCCTTTTTCTGTTGGTCCCTAGTGCAGGCGCATAAGTGCGAGTTCACTGTAGTTACCTAGATATGGAATAAATTCTACCATTTTAGTTAATTCAAGAGTTTGGCTTCAAACTTATAAAACTAAAATTACTGCTTTCATCAAAAAAAAAAACATTTATACAAGTTCAGAGATTATGAACGTAATTTTAACTTTTATTCTAATAAATAAATAATTAAAATAATTTATAAGAAACATTTTTTCCGTCGTATTAGTGAGACCATTTCCAATGAAACTGCCCATTACTCTTTTATGTTTCGCTTTTGCCTAATTATTTGTTTCAATAAAGACTGCGCATTCTGCCGTCATAATTTAAAAGACCTTAAAATTCAAATTTGTTGCTACTCGTTTTTAGTTTTTTTTTGCTTTTTCAAAGACATACTTGTATTTTCTTCATGCAAAGTTCTACTTAAGAGCTCAATTGTTATTTTAAACATTAAAGCATTTATGAAGGTTACAAATTTGTCTTATTTTACCCACCCTTTTGTCTCCGTTGGAGATAGGGTCTTCTTTATTAGGACGGCAGTATTCCTACATTCTACATTACGAATATTCAAAATACATTTTACGAGAAGTAGTGATCATTACTTAAACAATGCAAGTATCTATTATAGATACATTATCTTTACAAATATATAAAGCTGTAGAGTTTGTTTGTTTGTTTGTTTGTTTGTTTGAACGCGCTAATCTCAGGAACTACTGGTTCGATTTGAAAAATTCTTTTTGTGTTGAATAGTCCATTTACCCAGAAAGACTTTAGGCTACAGTTTGAAAAGATTCGATAAGCGATTCGTCTTTTACTCTAATTCAAGGCAATTTTCACATAAATCGCCGAATACTGGGGTTAAAAATTACTTGCACATATTAATGTTATATATCGTTGGAAGCAGAAAAATTTTGCCCGTCCTATGCAGTTTGTTCCGATTCTTTAACTTAAACACAGCACGAGTTATTCAATTCTTAAACTTGCCTTTTGCAAGGCTTCACCCGATTTCTTGCAATACTTGGTTCATTAAAACCATCAATAAAAAATAAACGAATTATTCCACAGTTTTGATTTTTACATCATTGGATAGAGCGATATTTTTAACCCCAGAATTGATTCGACTTACAGTCGAAGAACCAAGCTTTTATCTCCACTAGAAAAAAAGTTACAAGCGTTTGAACTTTGAGTTCGAAAACCTCTTTTCTGATCAAATTATTAACGTTTTATTGCGTTACTATGCCGACATCTTTTAAATTCATTGTTGGCTCCCTTTTCTTCATTTCGTTTCTTACAAGCATTTTATTTTACTGCGTTTCTAGGCTCTCCTAGCTGTGTGGTATATAACAAGGCAAATAATTCCTTTTAGTTCGGTACAATTTCAAAGATTTTAGCCTTTAATATTTAATTGTGACATATTGTAGCAATTTGATATTTGACAGCAAACGTGCCTTTTAACTTTAAAAAAAAATAGTGGGGAAGACCGCAGATATTGTCGATATCGTTTTTGTTTCGTACTGCTATTGTTTTCTTATTCTTTTGACTTTTTTTCTTATGCAATAGGTATGTAAGTAGGTTTCAAATGAGTCAAATATTATTTTATTTATTTATTTATTTTTTAATGATTTAAGATAGTTACTAATCTAAGCAAATAATATGATTCATCATATTTTTGTAACGTTTTTACTACTTTGTATCATTGGTACTAAACACATAATTTAATTGCATAGTATTTTTATATTGGGTAGTGTTTAATTATTCTTTTAACGTTTTTTTCCTTATGTATCACATATATACGTTGGCTTCAAATGAGTCTAACTTTTTTTAATGGTTGCATATAGTTACTAATCTAAATAATTTGATTTGTCATGGTTTAGTACAACATGGGTACTTATCTAAACACATAATAAAAGTGCGTGGTATTTTTATATTGGGTATTGTGTTGTGTAGTACATTTTTACAGAGGTAGCCCGTGCAACGCCAGGCCACGCAGCTAGGTCTTTTTTATGTGTAAATAATTCGATTGACTTTTTAATGCAGGAAAGCTCTTTAGCGAGCCGCTTTAGCGGGGAGTATGTTAAAATTTTTCTTAGTATTTTAAAGGCGAGCCGGCTTGGCGGCGAGTGGTTTCTTGAAACTTTCCTCGCTACTTTAAAGGCGAGCCGCCTTGGCGGCGAGTAGGTTGTTTAAACTTTCTTCACTACTTTAAAGGTGAGGCACCTTGGCGGCGAGTAGTTTTCTCAAACTGCCTTCACTACATTAAAGCCCGTGCAACGCCGGGCCACGCAGCTAGTCTATTATAATATACAAGTATTAGCGTATCTTACCACGGCTTTGCCTGTGGTAAATGTAAAGGAAGATACGAGTGAGCCCTCGTCGTCGCAGTCACTGTTTTTATAATTTACAAAATTATAAAAGGAAGTTCTACAGCATCGAGTATAATGTTAAATTGGAGCGTAATTATACCAAACTATAAACGGTACATTCAGGGTCTCTTTAGCTAGTCTGGGTGACTTTGCCCCACTTCTGTTTTCTAAGTCAAAGAAACTAAACATTATGAAGTCCCGGTAATGCATTCGTCTGGAGAGGTCATAAAATAAGATTAAATTTTAAAATATACTCCGGTAGTAAAAATATGAAGTGACGCAAAACTATCTGGTTTGGCTCTAAGATACCTTGAATGACTCGCTTGGACAAGAAGTAAAAGTTTAAAAAGTGCCAACTAACTTCAAATTTTTTCCTGACGATTTCAAATCACACTCTTTGCTACTCAAATTGAGATTGAAACTTTTTAGAAACAAAAACATACATAAATATTGTGGTTAGATTATAGAAAAAAGTGTTCTTTTAACGAGATTGGCAATAATACTGGTTAATAGAGATTTTGTTGAATGAAACATTTATAGTTTTGCTAGAGTTATTTTTGTCGCTGATGTCAAATATCCAATAGGATTTTTTTTTATCACTTATATTTTTGTGTAGTCTTGATCTTTGAATTATTCACGTTCCCCGTGCTTTCCTACATCACGTAATAATAAAAACTCTTAATTACCCATTTATGCCCAAGTTTTTTTTAACATTTTTTTTCAATTTTTATCTGCTTAAAATTCTTACTTGGAATGGTTTACATACATTTTAGGCTTGAAATAGTTCGCCGTTGTCATATTTATTAAGTTATTTAACTCCTGTTTATGGGATGTTTTGCAGATATGTGAGCAAAATACGACCTTATTTGACTATTTTTGCAAAGTAACATTACAGAAGGCATCTGTGATCCATTTTAAGCAAATCATTTGAAAATAGTTTAATTTTATGAAAAATAAGTTCGCGAAAAAAAATTACTTTCTGTGGCTACCCATGCTGGATCGTTGCTTGACTGATTTGTCTGAAAATAGTTGTTAATAAATAAACTCTAATGTCCAAATAGTGGCTCCAACTGGTTTTCTCAAGAAGGACTATTTAACTTGTGAAAAACAGCTTTAGTAAAAGGATATACCAATTACAGGTTTTTTTTATGCAGTAAATAACAAGCGTCCCGTTTTCAGGATACTGGGCATTGAAAGGTTTACTAGGTAGAAAGGTTTACTGTTACTGCAGTGGTGATATGGTAACATCTACCAGTTCTTATTGAGAGACCTTTCATATAAGTTTCAACACAAGCTTTTTTATGTATACAGATTAGAGATTAGAGGCAGTTCACAAATGTTCTCATTTTTTGAAGGAAAAGTTGGATTAGTGAAATTGTGACAGTTCGTGGCAATAGGAAGGGAGGGGGTAAAATGTAGTGAGGCACATCACATTTTTACTTCCTTTTTACGTAGTAAAGGAAGTAAAAATGTGATGTAGGGTATGATAATGATGATGTTACGTTGAAAAAAATTCCCTGAAATTTGGGTCTAAATTTTGTTTTGCTCACCCTCGAATGAATATTTAGTAGTTTTTTCGACCTGTCAGCACGTGAATATGTACTTACCAACATATAAACAGCCGAAAAAAATCCTTTTCAACCACCCCCGAGTTAATTACGACGAGTTTTCTCGTGACGTCTGTATGTACGTATGTATGTGCGAATGTATGTATGTGCGTATGTATGTATGTCGCAGAACTCAAAAACTGTATGCCATAGAAGCTTTTAGTTTGGTATGTAGGCTGTGAGGATGGTCTAGTTGTGCACCTTCCCTTGTGGTTGCATTTGAATGTTTCCAAAGGGGTGTTTTACCTCTTTTTTGGGGTAAATCAGTGTTAATTTCAATTCAAACTCAAGTGATATGAATTGGCACGACCAATTGGCGATATGTCGCCAAGCTTCTGGTCGCCAAGTGTTTGACGCCATTTTGGCGACAAATTTGGCGAAAAAAAATTTTTGAATTTGGGTTCAACTTGGCGCTATTGGCGATATTTTGCGAAAAATTCACTGAATGATGTTAAAATCGGCAATATTTAAAAAATTAACCATTGTAAAATATTTTTCTGCACTGTTTCGTGGCAGATTAGGGGGTGTAAATATTTAAATTATCTTGCTCATTCCAAGCACTCTTTTTGACACTTAAGGCAACTACTAAGAAATTTACACGGAAAAGGAAGTAGTGTGGGGTCCATACCAGATTTTTAAATAATATGATTATGAAAAATGATGTAACATGTGAGAAAGCCGGTGAGGAGTGAGACACTTTGTGACAAAGGGGGATGGGGTTCGAAAAGTCAAAATACACTATCACATCCATTTATGGACGGCCCCATGAACTGCTATAAACTCGAGCAAATCTAAAAAGTTACTTGGTTCCCTTCAGCAAGTTGATTTTCTTTCTTTTAACTAAACTTAGTCCAACAATTCCTTTATAGTACAAGCGCCATTTTTCTCTTTGTTACAAAAGCCAGTTAAAGCATAACTCTTTTCAGATTAGTTTTGGTTCAATTGAGGGTTATCGGGATTGAAGCATGAAGACTTTGACGCTTTGAAAAAGTTACCGGCGAGGAAAATTACGTAAGTTTCGTCAGGTTACAAAGGGAAAAGATTACTTACTGTTCGCTCTCCTTTGATCACTTGGAACTTCTTTACGGAGTTACCCAAGACGGGCGCGAGATATGATTTTTCAAGAACTTCTGAGAGGCAATATTTAATTCAATTGAAAGAAAGGTTGAAACAGTTTGGATTTTGATAATGGGATTTTAGTACGTGGAGTCATTTATGTTAAAATTAGTGGAAGAGATATATATTTAAGAATACTTATTTAACAATAGTGTTAAAAAGCAAAAACTGCAAACATCGATCTTGGTGTTACAAGGGGAAAAAAAAGTTTTTCATAAAGATGGGAATTTATATGAGTAAAAATAATCTTTCAATGTTTGTTTTGTATGTTGTAAAATTTTTTTTCATGTATTTGTTAGGTTTTTTAAATTTTAAATTATTTTAGATTATTTTTTAATGAATAAATATGTTTGAACTTCCGTCTTGTAACTTACAAAAAAAAAAAAAAGTTTCTAGCATTCGCCAGATACTCATACGCATCTTGTGTGTTTTTGCTTCTTTAGCAGTGTTAAAATTTTCAATTTTCTTTATAAAATAATGGAATGCTTAATTTAAATTTGAACAATTTGATACCCTCTTTAATACCAGATGGAATTTTTTAAAGAATAATCGTAAAAAAACTGATCATCCAATCATTAATTTCTCTGCTTTTTTTTTTGTTTCGAAGAACTCTGATACATGGCAGTGCGTTCAAAACTGTGGACTCATTTTTACTCTATGTTAAAACCTAGAAAGCGATAGGCATTTAGGCAGGAATTCAAGTGAAACAGGCGATCGCAAATTACAATCGCTACTGGAAATGAATTACATCACGTTTCTTGATAAAAACATCGTGACGTCAGCGTGACGTATAACGCTGGATAAAACGTCACAGCCTACTTAGCGAATAAGAGGAGATCACTGACTGCTTGTGAGCTGTTATTGGCTCCACCCCTAGTGACGTCAGTGCCAAGTGAAGTTGATGATAATGTAATTCACTTCCAGTAGCGATTGCAATGGTGTTTCACTTGAATCCCTGCCTTAGACATTTTTCGTTTTGCATGCATGATATCTCAAAAGCATTTTTATATAGTATTTCATACACCTTTTTTTTGTGTGTTTTTGGTGAGCTTATTTCTATGCTTCAGTGTTCTCAGTATTGCTTGAAAATCAAACTCAACTTATACAATATTATCTCCCAAAATTTTGATTAATTTTGACATTCGTTTTTAAAATTTCAATAAAGATAATGTTTTGAAAAAGTTTAAATTTAGGTTCATTTCCCTTTTGAAGAAGGAATATGGCAACACTTTACATCTAATACACTGGCGGGAAAAAAATCCCAACACCAAGAACAATTTACTGTAGAGTAATGAAACTTGGGTAATGCAATTGTCTAGTTGACATGTTTAATTGATTAAATGTACAAGATCACTGGCTAATTTAAGCTCAAGAAAATGCTGTGCTAATGTGAAATTATGTTAATTTAATGGAGGGTGTAACCTCCAGAATTTTGAAGGCAAGCCTGAAAACGTGCATGCATTATGTCATACAGGTGCCGAATGTCACTTTGTTGTATGGAGTGCCATGTTTGTTGCACTTGTTGTGTCAATATTAGGACCGTCATTGCTGACTGTGGATGATGCTCGAGGTGTCGTCCAATGATATCCCATATGTTATCAATTTGAGACAGACTTGGTGATTTTACAGGTCATGGTAACATGTCAGCACTCTGTAGAGCACATTGCGTTACAGCAGCGATATGACGGCGAGCGTTATCCTGTTGGAAAACTCGCCCTCGAATGCTACACATGAAGGGCTGTACTACTGCTTAAATTACCAGACTGACGACAAATTTTCAGTCATTGAGTTTTGGATAACCACAAGAGTGATCCTGTTGTTGTTGGAAATTGCTCCAGACACCATGACTCCAGGTGTGGGTCCCGAGTGTCTAGGCCGTAGATCGCTTGGATGCAGGCGGTCCCCTGGACTCCTATTGACCAATATACAGCCACCACTGGTACTAAGGCAGAATCAGGTTTCATCAAAAATTACAACAGATCTCCACTCCGACCTCCAGTGAGCTCTGTCATGGCACCACTGCCGCCGGAAAAGGCTGCAGGCTGCCTGGCTCGGAGCTGTCCTTGAAGTAAACAGTTTCTTGCCGTTTCTTGGGTCACGACGGTACCAACTGCATCTCGAATGTCAGCCGCAGATGCAGTACGGCGTGCCACAGCCGTACGCAGGATTTGGCGATCTTCCATCTCAGTCGTGCCACGTGGCAGCTCGGAACTCGATCTTTTTTAGGTAGTACCATCCCTTGACCATAGCTTCCAATAATCTTGCATGGTGGAAACATTCCACCCCAAGTCTTTCTGCAATATCGCGAAATGAAAATCCACCTTCTCGTAGCCAAATTGTACGACCTTGTTTAAACTCGGTGAGCTGTTGATAATGGCTTTTTCGTCTTCTTAAAGACATTCCTGAGTAACATGAACGCAATTCGTCAAATTTCACGGAAAAATAATACTCACGAGCGGCACAGCACGCTTTTAAAACAAGCTTTATTTGCATGTTCTGAGTGCCTCCAGCTGCGCCACACTTATGCGCGGAGCGCGAAATTTCAATCGATGTCATCTTTCAGTTGTATAAACACGCCTACCAAATTTCATTTATCTAGCTCAAGTCTTTCTTGGCGTTGGGATTTTTTTTCCGCCAGTGTAGAAGATTATACATGCATTTTCCGAGAGAGTGCATGTTATTTTTAGAAATTGTGAGAACAAGTAATTTTTTTTTCTCCTAAAATTATACTGTTTAAATACATCATTTGTGTATGCGAAAGTTTCAGTTTGCATTTAATATAAAATATTTGAATATAGTCTGAACAAAAGTTATGTTATAAAGATTTTAAATAATGGATATTCGTTGTGTAGCATTAGAACTTTAAGAGTCCTTGGACCCCTTAAAAAACTTTTTATCGACAAGGGACTGGTTCCACATCAGCAGAAAACCGACCGAAACCGAAGGCAAAAACCGAAAATCTGGGTACTTTGAATTTAATGGAAATGGAAAGTACCCACATTTTCTGTTTCTGCCTTCGGTTTCGGTCGGTTTTCTGCTGATGTGGAGCCAATCCCTTAACACCAGAGTATTCTGCCGTGCTAAGTGTAAAAGTGGTATCTGCAGTAGAGTTTAAACTGAGATATAACTATTTAAAGTTTTGCTTCCACCATGTATTTGATTCAGATGAAACTTTTCAGAATTTTTTTAAAAAAATATTTCCCGTTCTCAAATGACCTTATATTTTGTATTTTGGTAAAAAACGTCACAAAGAGCCACCGGGTGGCGATAATTCAATTTTGTTAATAACAAACGCCGTTAAAAATGCTATTCACTAACACTTTATTTTTTATTCATGAGAATATTTCGTTTCCAATTTTGTTAATTTATCAACTTACTTTGAGTCAAACGCCATCAAGCGTAATGTTCAATTTGAAGAACTACCAATGCATTTTCTACAGCCCTTATTAGCCTTTTTTAATAAGTCACCTAAGAAAATTTTTGAACTGGCCTAATATGTTGATTGTTAGCTAATCTCATTCGTTTAATTTCTTCTTCTGCCTTAATATTGCAAGGTTTATCCCCGACAATTTCAGTCGGATTTAAGGCTTCCAGTCGTATTCCTGCTAATGATTGTACTCGACTCAACTCCACTATAAGGCGGAAGTGCGTTAAAGTTCACGTGTGGATTTAACTCTGCAACCGGAAGCAAAACGTGAAAACCATGACAGAAGCAAGTACAGAAAAAGTCTTTAAAAAGTACAGATACGACTTTTTTGCTTAGCACGGCAGTATTGCTGCAAGAATGTTTTTTTTTCCTTTTGTTAAGGATGAAGAATTGAGCAATTTCGATATGTAGTCGATTAAAAAAAAAAAAGGATTTTCGGAAATAATATCCTTGCGAAAGATTTGAAGGGACAGGGGGGAAAAAGATGAAAGTGACCAAAAAGCGATTTCGAGAAAAACGAAGAACAAAGTTTCTCGTAACTCCTCATGTAGTTGATAGAGTTTTCATGCACATTTCGGTCGATTCTCATCTTTTTCCCCCTTTGTTGTTCTACCAGATGATATTACACCTTCATAAGCCCTAGATAGCGCTAATATCTCAAAATTGATGAAAAAGTGACTTTCATCTTTTTCCCTCTGGCTCTTCATTTGTATGCCTGCATTATTATCATGCATTTAGTTGTGTAACGTAGGAAGTAGGAGACATCACCCGTTCATACGTCTCGATAACGAACTAATCAGCAATTCTGATGTGAAAGATGACTGTAAATTATATTATCTCCCCCGGGATGTATAATTTAGCATTTATAGTCTGGGCTGAAATAAATTTCCATACTGTTGGGAAAGTTGACGCGCTCCGCAAGCTCCATGTTTTATTCATCTTTCTTTCGTGTAATAAGGATTTCACTTCAATAACCTTGAGATTCGCTTTTTAATGATGTGAAAGTGTAGTAGTCGGTTTCAAATGAGCATGTTGTCGAGGAAGGAAAGAAGGGATTAGGTGCTTTATTTCCATTTAATATAAAAACAAACTTTGCATTCCATTTTTAAACAGGCATGCTTTTTGAGGTAGTGTGACCATGTACGTGGGACTGAGGGCACATTCTGAAGAGTTTGCCTCAAAACGGTGATTTTGCTATTTTCCCCATGTAGTAACTTATTTTGAGCGATAGAGCAAAGACCTAAATTCAATTTGCTAGTTTATTTACCTGCGCGTTAGAACAAGATATTTAATATACTCTGTACTTTGAAACAGGAATAAAATTTGAGCTAAAGTACTTGCTATTCGACTTATTTATCATTGATCTTTGTACAAAATGACAGAAATTAGACCATTTTTTGCTAGAAGTAGGGATAAGTAAATGTCAACATAGCACGGAATAACATTCCTTTGCAAATCCGAAAAAAGTCAGAGAAAATACCGTTCTTTCTGAGGGTTTTTTTTGTTTTTTGTTTGTTTATTTTTTTTTTTTTTATTTGGAAAAAATGTTCCAACAATGGAAAGTCGTCTTCTTCGTTTGAAAGCTCTGTTCATCAATTTAATTTCATATTTTTTCTTCTCTAAAATGCCCCCCCCGCCCCCCACCTCACGTCCACAAGGGGGTGGGGGGGTTAAAGATATAACTTCACCTTGCCCTCCTTCCTTTCCCTTGTCACGTGTAACGCTGTTTTCATAAGCATATTGTTTTGAAATTTTGTGTCACATTTCTTGTTACCCGCCAAACTGTCACAATTTAACGAACCGCCGTTCCCCTCTATGTCCGACCTAATTAGTGAACGATCACTGGTTCCAAAATTCGCCAAGCTGATATATTTTCTTAGAAATTCATAATAACCTGCAAAACATACACCAGGCTGTCAACCAAAAATGTGTTGCCTCTTTATATAACTATAACAGAGACAATTATTATGATGCAGAAATGTGTAAGAAAAAGTAAAAAAATGATCGAACCAATGCCAAAACCAATCTTTTAATAAAAGATTTCTTTTTGTGTGCTGGCAATCGCGGTACAGGTCTGATAACGCAGACCAATGCAATCCAAAACCTTTCAAGTCACTTCGCTTAGTACTATTTGGCTCATCGCCTCTAAATAGCTGCTCTCAACTCATTGACAATAGAAAAGTTTGTGCTGAAAACATTGTGCTTGTCATGCTTCCATAGAAAAAAACGCCAAATAAATCGCCAGATCTGTAGCTGCGGTGGAGTTAATACCAATAAACATAATAGGCATTGTTAAATATGGTAAATTTCGCCAAGCATGAGCGTATTTGCAGTTTTACAGCTTAATTGCGCCACCTTGCGGTGATGTAAGATAATAGCTAAAGTGGTAACACATTGCAAATTTTGCGCGAACAAAGCAGATGTCTCTTTTTTTCTCCAACAAACTTCGGTAAAATTGCGCTTTAATTTACATTGTATTTGCAGTACAGAGCTTTTTTTTCGCGAATTATGGATTCAGCGACAGCAGCAAAAATCGCTTAAATTTTACCACGAGCAAAGCCGTGGCGGGTAACTCTAGTAGAAAATAAAAATCATGGGGGTCAAATCCAAAGACGGTACACAGAAATTGATTGTCCTATGAAAATTTTGCATTTTATCACTCACAAAATTTAACTCAGGCCATGATCTTCTTCATTAGCATTGTGTACCAATCTGGGAATAAAACTTTTTTCCATTTGGCACTGTTCAAATTACGATAGTGCTCAGGTGCCTCTTGCTGAACAGATTATCTTGGAAATTGAAGAAGCGTTTCAGAGACTTTTCTGTCTAGTGTTTCTGATTTATTCTAATCAGAAACACTGAACTTATTTATTCTAATCAGAAACACTAGACTTTTTTGTTCTAATCAGAAGTAAGTGAAATGGTTCTCAACGACATTTTTAATCATTTTTTCTACGTTGAATATATTTACCGCAAGATTGATTGTCAACTTCGTCGGTAGAACTCATGGGAGCTCGGGAGTTTGAATTTTTTTGTACTTTTGGCGTGTTCTCAGCTTTCGAATATTAGTTGAGAGGAAATTTTCATTTTTAAAATTTGAGCATGACTTCAACCTATTTTAAGCTATTACATTTAAAAGACACACAAAAATGTGGCAGTTATACTCATTCAAAGATGATACACATTTTTTGAGACACTCTTTAGTTTATGGAATGCTTTCTCAGTTGCTGCAAGTAACATTGATACTTTCTTTGCACACAGTTTATTACGCATTTTCAAAGAATGTTAGCATGTTAGCTGTATTTTAAACAAAAGGAAGTTTAGGCACGGGCGGGAAACACTTTATGCTTATTAAAATGAATGACAAAATTTGTGCAAATAAAAGTAATAATACATGATTGTTTCGTAGAAATTCAAACTGTTTAGTACTTTTTTTCTGTTCAAAGAAGGTACGAGTCATTTTTCATTATTTTACGCATTTTGCATAAATAATTGCCAACGAAATAAAAAAAAATCACATAAAATCAATATAGCTGCATTAATAAAGATGGAAAAAATCGCTACCACCTTTTTAGTGCAAATCTTGGGTATTTATATTTTCTTTGCGGTCTTTTTTCCTTTTATCTCTTCTTACTTATTAGATGAAAGCATTTTTTCTTCCTTTTCAATTTCTTCGCAAATCATTATTTATCGTAGATTCGAATGACGATCATTAAAATATTATTTCCTCCAATTTCTTAAACAAATGGTGCGTAGTGAAATTGTAAGTACAAATTATCGTTCGAACCGTAATTATCATTGGCAAAATATTAAAAAAAAACTTTTTTCCGCAAAAATGACTAATTGGTTGATTTTTCTTCCCCGGTTTCAAGCAATGAAATAGTTTTAAAAAAATGGTCTTTTATAGTTGATGCTTCTTTATGCAACTGTGTTTTATTTAAATAATAAAATTTTTGCGCACATGTTACTACTGTATCTGCACCAGAATTATTTTGAGTCTAGATATCAGACATTAATGCATTATTTCTTGAACTTAAAACATATTTTTAACTGTAACACTAAACAGCAAATATGTATAATAATTTTACTTTTAATGCTTAAATTTATTCTTTAATAAAATTTAGCTCAAATTTCCGACTTTTCTTAAACTAGTTTACCTACACAGAAAACTATAGTAATAAAGATGTGCAAACTAAATGTTATTTATAACGTTTTAAATCTGTAAAGTTTTCAGTTCTTTCAAGTGGAACTTAAAATTATATACAACTAAGGTGCATTTCTATCCAGGGTACACTACTTTCCCATATAAATAAGCTAATGTTATTCCTTATTTTTACAGTACTGTCTACGGATAACTCTTGATTTTTATGTATTCTATTTTTTTATAACTACAACGTACCAAAAAGCGTAACATTATTATAAGGTTTAAAACATAATTATGTTTATAATAACAAGCCTAAAAATCATATAGACGCATTAAAAAAAAAAAAAAAAAGTACAGCCGCCCAGTGAATTCGAAGTTGCGAAAACCGAATTTATTTAGAACTATGCGCGATTTCAATCTAACATGTACAGAAAACCTGTCAGTAATTTTAAGTTAAATAATTTAACCTTTTATTTTAAACTCGTAAATAAACAATGCGTAGGAGAAAATAGCTCAGACTGTTTTGACTACGCGTAAGAATGAAGTTAAGCGCATTTTGGTTATTTCTGCATGGAGCCATTCTAAGCCTTAAATACCATTTCCCTACTTTTTCGACCTCTTTTAATAGCATGTTTTAAACATAAACTAGTGCTACTTTCAATTTGTAAACTATTATGATTAATTTGATATTACTAACAAGCTGAAAACAGTTATTTTCTAAACAATTTTTGCTAAAAGCAGATTTTTTGCTTTTACTCTTGAGTTTCAACGCTGAAACCATTTATTGTTTTTTTATAAAAACTACTTATAGTCAAATATTTCTACCGTCATGTTCACAATTTTGCTGCGAGAAACGAATACAAACGGTATAAGGCGAGTAATCAAATAGTTTTGACGTATGATAGCTATTACAGTAAAACTTCACCCGGGTAAGAAATTGTTGCAAACGCTGAACAAGTAAATATACAATGCAAAACGAATATTGAAACATTGAACATCATTTATAATTCAACCGCGACGAGATGGCCGGTGTCAATCAAATGAGAAAACAAGTCCATTCATTAAAATAGGTAGAATTTCTACCCATTCAAATTCCCCCATCAATTGTGAATCCCATTCCTCAATTTTCATCTGCGTATCACCCTTTCCTAAAAATGGACAATCCTGAAAAAAGGAGGAGTCATAGGCCATCTCTGCGAAGTTGAATTATATAATTTCCTCATCTTCTCCTGTTTAGTTAGTTTGAGATATTAAGTTATGAATCTGCTAATTATGTTCACTGTACGTTTCTGACAGCGTAAATGATTATTGTATCTTCATTTATCAGAGGCATTTAGAGAAAATTGAGTCAGTTTATTATACATTTATTAACTAGCTAAAAATATTGATATTATGTTTCCCTTTTCTCCTACAACTTTCCTAGTTTAAGACAGGGACGTCATTTCAAGTTTCTCCGGGGAGGGGGGGGGGCAAAGGGTGCGAACAGAATGCAATTTCATCGGAAAACAGCAAAAACCACACCCCTTTATATGTAAATACATTGACTTCTCAAAGCCGGGGGGGGGGGGGCAATTGACCCCTCCTGCCCCCCCCCCTAAATGACGGGCCTGGTTTTAGATTTACTAAAGAAAAAAACAGATGCTTTGTCATATTAAAGAGTATTTATATATTTGTGTATTTAAACAACATTTTTAATTGCATAACACGACAGTATCGTACTCTTCATTAGTGAAAAAAGTTGCACTTAAATGATAGCGATAAAATCCTTGAATTTTCCGAAAATGCATTAAAACTGATTTGCTTTCACTGCAACGAAGGAGTGAAAGGAACCGGGAAAAAATGAACGTGGAAAGAAACCGGAAAAAAAATCTAAAATGGTATCGATTCCTACTTTGCAATAGCGGTATTAATTCTACAAAACCACCTAAAAAAGTTCTGTATCTAATGGTATTCACTCCTAAAGTATACCGAGGAATTTTCTCACCTCTAATCGTAAGATAATAGAAACCATAATTTGATATTTTATATGAAACTAAATAGACGAGCGAGACAAAAAATTTCAGCAGGCCATTGCACGGAAAACGGTCATTTTGTTTCGTACATGAAGGTTTATATGTTTAAGAGCCGTTTTTTTTTAAGAATCAGGCAGTCAAAAAACTTGACATTTTTGATTTTGCTGAAAATTTCAGAATATGGTCTTTATTTAAAATTATTAAACACGAGTTTTTTTATTTTTTCAAAAAAAATTTTTTCTTTCCGTTTTGGGAGGTCAAAGTTGGACTTTGCTCTTTTTTTCAATAAAAACCTGCCTACTTAGATGAGCTAATACTTTTTGTTTTAAGAGTGAACCGTGGAACTGACAATTATTTTGTGTTCTACTATACCCCCACTCACTGTAAGTACATAAATATTTGTGGACGACTCTTGGCACAAAAGTCAGAGGTCACTCAAAGTTGTACGAAAAATAGTTTTTTAATGCAACTTTGACATACCAAATCTTCTTGTGTAAACGGTGCACCACGGTAGTGTATATATCAGGAAATACCCACCAAAGAGTAGTATTCAAAAACATAAAGATATGTGCGGTTGATATTTTACTCATCAAAATATTTGACTCTGAAGTTGCAGAAATCGCAAAATCACGTGAATTGAGGGTCATTATCTCCTTGCACCATGAGTGACCAGATACAAAACTAGTTGGAGTAGAAGCCTTTCTTGTCCCACAAACACAATCCGTTAGCAAACCTATGGCTACTCTTTCAGTTTTTGCATAATTCGGCTCTAAACTTTTAAAAATGAGTGTTTTTCGGCGTTAAGAAAAAAGGCCAATTACCTGTTTTAAAATAGGTATTGCTATTATTTGTAGCATTATTATATCCCAACTTCCTAACTAGCTGAAATAGCATTTAAAAATGGTTATGCAGTTGAAACCAAATTGAAAATGAATTGTCGAAAATACTCTATATGTCAAAAACCATATTTTTTTATTTGTCCAGGCGACGTTTTTTTTTTGTTACAGCTCTTTATTCCGTTCGGTTCCAACATGGTAAGCAATTTATGTACTTCTTGTCGTCCTAGTTGCTGTAAAACAGGAAAGCAATGTATCTTAAGTCTGATATAAAGCAATGTATTCTGTCATAGCAAATTTATAATGCTAAAAGAATATTTGGAAATAGACAATAAACATATTCCAAAAAAAAAACTTCTGTTCAGCTGTGCCCTCTTGGTCGATGTTGTGAATATCATCAAAAACTCAACTTTTTCACAAATCAGAAGCCTCTTTAGCAGAATGTCACTTCTTAAAAATCTTGGTACATTAAAGACCCTCGGTGCAGGTCTGGAAATTCAACTAGTTAGGATGTTGGGATATAATAATGCTACAAATAATAGCAATACCTATTTTAAAACAGGTAATTGGCCTTTTTTCTTAACGCCGAAAAACACTCATTTTTAAAAGTTTAGAGCCGAATTATGCAAAAACTGAAAAAGTAGCCATAGGTTTGTTAACGGATTGTGTTTCTGGGACAAGAAAGGCTTCTACTCCAACCAGTTTTGTATCTGGTCACTCATGGTGCAAGGAGATAATGACCCTCAAAGTCACGTGATTTTGCGATTTCTGCAACTTCAGAGTCAAATATTTCGATGATAAAAATTTCAACCACACATATCTTTATGTTTTTGGATACTACTCTTTGGTGGGTATTTACTGATATCTACACTACCGTGGTGCACCGTTTTCACAAGAAGATTTGGTCTGTCAAAGTTGCATTAAAAAACTATTTTTCGTACAACTTTGAGTGACCTCTGACCTTTGTGCCAAGAGTCGTCCACAAATATTTATGTACTTACAGTGAGTGGGGGTATAGTAGAATACAAAATAATTGTCAGTTCCACGGTTTACTCTTAAAGCAAAAAGCATTGGCTCATCTAAGTTGGCATGTTTTTATTGAAAAAAAGAGCCAAGTCCAACTTTGACCTCCCAAAATGGAAATAAAAAAATTTTTTTTGAAAAAATAAAAAAACACGTATTTAATAATTTTAAATAAAGACCATATTCTGAAATTTTCAGCAAAATCAAAAATGTCAAGTTTTTTGACTGCCTGATTCTTAAAAAAAAAACGGCTCTTAATTAAAAATAACATAAAAGGATAATGATCAAAATTTTGTTGATAAAAAAAATCACACACGTGTGAAATTTCTTTTACAAAAATCTGACATTACATATTAAAGTTATTATTTTTTTAATAAAATATGTCAACGGTTACGTGTGGACAAAATGGCTACTTTTTTGGTAGAATGGGCCCTGTAGTGAAACACAAATGTAGTCAAAATGCTAAAACTTCCTGAGTTTATTTCGACGTATGCTTAAAAAAAACATATTTTCTATGATTTGTCTCAATATTACTATATAAGAAGGGAAATGAATAAATGCTCTGAAAAAAAAAATAAGAAGCACAGTATAGGTTTAAGGCTACAATGGACAAAAAAAAATGATTTTTTTTGATATGTCTAAAACTTTCTGTGCTTGTATTATTGCATATTTACTGCAACTAAAAGCATAAAAAAATGATGCAAAAACAATGAATACTTTTTTTTATATTTAAAATTTAAAAATTTTTTAAAACAAAATTTCAAGATGCTCCATGCGGCACAATTTTTTTTTCGAACTTTGAATTTCCACTTAATTTCAAATCATTAGGCATGATTGCATAAATCTATGCGTTAAATGCAATGTTTTATGAGATAGTTTATAAAAAAAGGCTGAAAATGTAAATTTTCAGCTAAAAAATTCATATAGATGCTCATTTTCAGCCATCTTTTATAAACTATCACATAAAGCATTGCATGTAATGCATAGATTTATGCAACCATGCCTAATGATTGGAAATTCAAAGTTTGAAAAAAAATTTTGAGCATTTTGAAATTTTGTTAAAAAAAATTTAAATTTTAAAATTTAAGAAAAATATTCATTGTTTTTGCACCAAATTGTTTTTTATGCTTTTAGACATAGCAAATATACAATAATACAAGCACACAAAGTTTAAGACATATCGATCAATAACTGGAAAAAAAATCATTTTTTGTGTCCACTGTAGCCTTAGGACAAAATGAGACTTTTTATACGGAATTTCCCAAGACGTTGTTTTCAACAAAAATTTGCAACACGAATACAGCAAAACACAGCAGTGCATAGTCTTCGCCACGCCACAAATACGAAATTGTCCTTTAGCACGATCTGTCCTTCCAAGTGACATTGTCCCTTCTTTTCTGTCTCATCTCGTCCAGAACGCTTTCTCATTAACTTTCATGAGGATAAAGAAAACTTATACCTCCTGTAATTGCTTTCCATAAGGCCACCGGATAAGAAATTCCATTAACCTAAGTAAAGAGAAATGAAACCCGGTAAGATGGTCAACAAAGGATCCAGAAGTGCTTCTAAAAATATCAAAGTTTTGTCGGAAAAATTATAGAGGAACATGATCCTCCTCTGATGTTTCCGAGAGCCTAAGTAATGTTGGTTAGCGGAATGGGCTTGGCATTCATTAGGGATTCAATAGATGATATTCATAAGCTTATTAGGAAGAATGCTGAGGTTTTGGTAGTGGGATTTTGGCAACGAGGAGAATAATTAGTTTTTATTAGTTGAAAAATAAAATTATTTTGTATTTATTACATCATATTTAATTTTGCATATTTTGAAATATTGAATTGTTTTTACTTGGAATGACTTATTATTCACCCTAAAATCAATATGTCAAATCATATGTCAAATCAATATGTCATGGTAAGATGGTCAACAAAGGATGCAGAAGTGCTTCTAAAAATATCAAAGTTTTGTCGAAAAAATTAGAGTGGAACATGATCTTTCTCTGATGTTTACGAGCGCCTAAGAATGTTGGTTAGCCGAATGGGCTTGGCATTCATTAGGGATTCAATAGATGATATGCATAAGATTATTAAATAGGATGATGAGGTTTTGGTTGTGGGATTTTCGTATTGGGGGGGGGGATAATTAATTTTATCAGTTGGAAAACAAAACTGATTTTATTTTAATTAGATATTATTTAATTTTGCATATTTAGAAATGTTGAGCTGGTTTTACCCAGGCTTTACTGAGCTGTTACATTTCCTTGAACCAGTTTCATTAATATTTCAGCTGACGTTTGACTCTATATGATATTTGGAGAAAAACTCGTTATTCATATCTTATTGATATCCTTTTTTTTTCTTTTTAGTTGTTGCTATGAATTAGAAGTAGTTTTAAATACAAAAACATTTAAATGAAGTTTTGACTGTGAAAGATGTAGAAAACTAAAAAGCACAGGTATCTTTGAAGGCCTACTAACAATATTATTGTACTTTCATATTATCATATTTTACTTAAGTTAAAGTTGAACTGAATTTTATTAATACCTGTCTTTGTGAATGTGCATGTATGTTTTAGTACTTAAATTGCTTGTTTAAACATCTTAAGTGAAATTTAAATTTAAAAATCTTGAAATTTAAATGGAGTTGAGAGGTATGAAAATGTGTGTAGGCTACTTTGTCTATCTTCATAACTTTTGAGAGAGTAATTCAGAAATAACTGTAACTTTGAAATAATAGTTTATCATCAAAAGATCTTATCTGGAGCACTTCATGGAAATATTTTCTTTTACGGGTTAATATTTTTTTTTGTTGGGGGGGGGAGGGGCGGGGGAGGGTAAATAGTTCAAGTTTAAACTTTTTGAAGAAAAACTCAGTTTATACATTAAATATTCATTAGTTTCCCATGACGCTATGAGAGTTAATGTAAGTTATTTGTAAATTAAAGATTTTTATTTCTAAGTTGCATCTCAATTTTCTTTAATTTGTGGGGTAATTTTGTTTTTGTGTTTGGCACATTATTAAATCTGAGTGTATTATTTTATGCTTTGAACATTTGTTTCATTTTTAAGAGAAGAGAAAATGCTAACTTTTTCAAAAAAACCCCTTCAAATCATTAATTTTCAGGTTTTTGATTAAATCTACATAATTTTCATACCAAAATATTAAACGCAGACGATTTTTTTCATTCAAAACTCTTAGGGCCCTGCTCCACATCAGCGTAAAACGCGACCGAAACTGAAGGCAGAAACCGAAAATCCGGGTACTTTCCATAGGAACACCATTGAATCCATTTTACGCTTCTGCCTAATTTTTCTGCTTTACGTCGATGTGGAGCATGGCCCTTACTCAGAAAATGGATTCTCAATTTCATATGAAAAAATGTTGAAGAACATTTGTTTTTAAACATATGTTCCGAAGACTTTCCCCTTCTAAAACATTTGCATAATGCATTCTTTAAGATTGGAATTCTTCCTCAAGTTCCTTCAAAACTTGGTGGAATTGTTGTACTTCATGTCTTTGGATACGGTGGGTAAAGAATGGGTTCATAATATTTGGTGACATTCGCCTTTTACTTGCTGGCCATTATGTCCCCAGAATGCGACTAATCTTTACATCTCATGTATTATTCATGTCGCGTCAAGCATTGAATATGTCTTCATATTGTTCCTAAATGCAAAAGGAATTTTATTCCGTTTTATTTTTTGCCGTTTTTGAAATTTCAGCAAATTTCTACCGCGGGCGATCGCATCTCTACTTCCTAAAATCCCGTTTCGTAAAAAGCTATCTAAATGCATTGGTTTAATAATTTATTGTATCGGCAGTGATACGTTTTCAACAACAGTTTTAAAAGGAATGTACTCGTGAATAAACAAGTTTTGCACCACATAATATCAGGATTAGGTGCTTGTAAAAGTTTTTTTTTTTCGATTTTTAAGCAGCTTTAACTCAGTAAAATACAAATAAAATTTCCTTGTTTAAAAAAAAGTCCTTTGTCACTATATATTAAAAAAAGTAAGCTCAAAGATATTGTGAAAGGATGTTTGTGGCTGGCCTGTGTTCAGGCGGCCCCATAGCACCTACAGACTTGAAACTTGGTACAAAATTAGTTCGAGCCACTTATATTTGCACTTCGGAGCCATTTTATTAATGTCGAATTATTTTTTTAAATATATTTTTTTAGCATATAAATTCCACATACTTCACCAAATTAGGGGGTAAAACATTCCCCCCATCCTCTAATATTACATATCGTTGGAAAGAGATGTTTTTTCTGAAAAATAAGATGCTTGTTCCCTTTCTTTTCGTTAATTATAACATGATGTAGAAGTGATTCTAATTTAGCCATTTTTCAAGGCTCATCTGGAGCAAAATCATATACCATTCAACCAAACTAATCCAAAACTTTTCCAACAAGGTTTTATTTCTTGTCTTAATTCAACAAAATATACACGATTGCTTTTAGCGCATATTTTCTTTTTTTTAAGCATTTAAGAAAGGTTGTTAGTATTCTTCCAGTATTTTATTATGTTTACACGATTTAATATGAAATACCTTACGTGTTTGAGTTTTTTTTTCTACGGGAGAAAGGAACTGGTTTTTCTGTTTGGGCTAGATGTTTTACTATGTTTTCAAATTATGTACATGTATTTTTTAATTTTTTATATCTGGATACGGGGGGGGGGTATCTCATATTTATTTGGCGAATTATTTCAAATTGTAAAGGAGCGGTTACTGTGCTTTTAAGGGTATGTGAGCATTTCAATTAAAGAAAATGATTATTTGACATCAAGATGGGGGGGGGGGGTATTATTTTTTTATCAGCGGGTACTCCGCTGGCATATAGTCGACTTGACTCCAAACCACCAGAAACAGGTTGGTGACAGAGATGCTGAAGGCGGTGAAGTTGTCGCCGCAGGCGACGAACGGGGGTTGTTGAGCGAAGTGAGCAGGGGGTGGAGCTCCCTAGTTCTGAAAAAAAAAAAAAAAATCTATGTCATTCTGCCAAAAGTCAACTGTCTTATTATTTATTTTTTCGAGGAGTGAATTTTAATACTATTTTTGATGAAATGAAATAGCATATTTACAATACACCATGTTCCAACTTTCTTTAACGCAATATAGAAAAATTTGAAAAAAAAAAAAAAAAAAAAACATGAATGAAAGGACTTTCTAAAGACGTTTTGGCGATATCTTGGCAAATCAGTCGCCAAAAATTAGATGTCGAAAACAGTGTCATTGACTACATTAGGTATAGTTGGCGAAGTATCTATAGCATCTCACCGTTGATATCTTCATTGTTTACTTCTCTAAAACTCGATCGAAGAGTCGTGTTTAGAGAGGCAAAAGGTCCCACTGTGCTATTTTTTGTGTATGATGAAGCACATCGATTCATTTTGTAAAGCTTTTTAATTTTCTTTTAAAATAAATAAATAAAAAAAACTGTCCATTGCTTTTTTTTTCTTTTATTTTAAATGTTCCTCCGAACTTCAAAATATTCTCAAAAACGTCAAGCCGTTACAAGGGGCTTAGCTTACAGCCGCTCACATTTGACTCTTTTTTTCTAAGATATTAATACCGAACTTAGTGTTTAACTTTAATTGCTGTTATAATGTTAAACTCATGAAAGAAAATGTATCACATAAAGCTGCTTAATTTTGCTAGTGTGCTTCTTTTTAGAGTTTAATGCACACTTAATTACCGCACGAAATGTACATAATTAAAATGAATGGCACATTTTTTTCTGTTATAATACGATAAATGATTATAATCCTCTTATTCTTAGTTAACTGCTGTCGTTAAAAAGCTTGCTGAAAGAAATTAATTTAAGTGAACACGAAACGAAGTAGTTTTTAATGGTGCTGCAGCTTTTCGCGAAAGGCACTTCCTTTTAAAGATAAAGAGCTCTAATAGAGCTTTCTGCTGTTTATTGCATGCAATAAATGCCAGCTGAAGCTATTTTACTCCATAGAACGAATATTCCGTTGATTACTTGATTGTCTTGTATATTTAATTTAGCAAGGAAATGTAGTTAATTAAGTCATCATTGATATTAATTATAAATCTTAGGCAAATACGTATGTTTTTCATTTTGTATTGTAGTTGGTTAAATAAGTGCTATCGCTGGAGATAGCACTTATTGGAGCGCAATTTGGTGAGGAATAATGGAGATTCTGAAATGGATCTTAATTTCGGAAAACTCTGAATTGCTACCAGGCGGCTTGATTATGTCTTGTAATCTAAAGCAATCGGTTTCCTGACTCTAATTGCTGTTGTTCAATTTATGTGGGTGTTGAGTTGGCTCTAAATTGCTGATAATAGGTACTTCTTCACTATTGGGGAGGGGGGAGAGGTAATATCAAAACGGACAAACTGCTTTTCCGTTTCAAGACATCGTAACAGTATCTCCAATCAAGACTTAGTGAGCATAAAAGCTCATGGGAGCTCCTGTACTACTTTTCCATTTTCTGTGATATTTTTGCATATAAGGTGGAATTCAGGCAATCTATGTTGAGTTATAGATGTTTTCTGTTAAGCTTATGGGGGTTTTATGCTAAGTAATGGGTTATTCTGGATTAATCTTGTATCTGTTCAATGTTTTATGATTCCCCTCAAGTGTGATGCAACATACCAAGGTCGACTGCAGCGCCAACTCAGATTGTAATGCGCATAGCGCAGAGCTCACGATGTATCTCAATATATGAACACGTCTTGTAATGTCTGTAAGTAATTTGTCCATGTTTGTTATTAAATGATTATGTGTTTGCCTCTGTGACACTTTTATTGGACACTTCCATAATCTGCTATTTAGCCCAGCAATATATAGGCTATACTCCGGTGCTAAGCTCAAAAGTAGTATCTGCAGTTGAGCTCAAACTTAGATATAACTCTTTAACGTTTTGCTTCACCATGTATTTGATTCAGATGAAACTTTTTCAGAATTTTTTAAAAAATACTCCCCGTTCTCTTTTTTTAAAAATACTTCCCGTTCTCAAATTACCATATAATTTTGTATTTAGGTAAAATCTGTACCTCAGAACCAGACTAACGTAAGTCATTTTCGTCATTTTTCAGTAGAGGGGAAAAACGATGTATTCGACAATAGCTTTTCCCCTCTACCGAAAAAAGACGAAAATGGACTTACGTCAGTCTGGTTCTGAGGTACAGAAATACGTTACAAAGAGACACCTGGTGGTGATAACTCAATTTTGTTAAAACGTGCAGATACGACTTTCGTGCTTGCCACGGCAGTATAGATGTAAATAAAGTTTGTTTTTCAAATTATGCAAATGAGATAAGTTAAAACACATAAAAGCAAATACTTTTCAAACGTTCATAAAACTTTAAGACCATATTTATTTTAGTAAGAAAGAAAGGTCACAAATTCTTAAAAAATAGAAGTGTACATACTTTTTTTTTCTCATTGGAACAATGGAAGAGAAAACAAAAAAGACCTTTTTTCATAAGTTTCTTTTTCCACCATTTCTCGTCCCTCAATCTTGCAACTTTTTTCTTCGTGTTTTTTACTTTAAAAATAGCAAAATATATCACTGTCAGTTCAAGGGTTTTGTAAGTTTTTCTTACACAGTTCGAATGACATTTTTATGCGCATGAGAAGCATTTCAAAAAGATTCTTAATATCTTCCACTTCTAGGAGCATTCAAGAGGTCTTTATGAAATTTGCATCTTTTAGGAAGTGAACAATTACTGTTTACGACAATATATTATGTCTTAATTAGCTTATCTAATTATTTTTTACGTGTGAAGTAAATTTCTGCAGATTTTAAAAGAGGGAAAATGTCTGAATATTAAATATGCATGCGCATTCAATGTTATTAAATTAAACCGTTGTTTTCAAAAACCAGTCAACAGACAAGTTCTAAAAGTTCGAAAACGCATTTATACTCTTATTTAAAAAAAAATCTATAAAGGTTATAACAATTTAAACTGAAACGAACACATATTTAGATATATTTTTTCGGTAAAGGTGTTGTAGTCGTGATTGAATGATTTACCCTATAAACGGGTCTTATGCCATGTGTAGAAAGTGGCAGTCGGACTTCTATCTTAACGGTGCTCATAGAAACGGAGAATTAACATATTTCGCCTTAAATCGGGTACTGTGTAAAAATTTTTTCGTGCGACCTCCGCCGCGTCTGCGCACGCGTAAAGTCTCTTCGGGCTTTCTCGAAATAGGGCGGAAAAGCAACGAGGAAGTAGAAAGCGAACAAAAGCTGAAGGCATCGGGTAGGGCGCATCCTAAACCTATCTCCCCTTTTTCAGATGGAAGCGTCCGTGTCTCCCAGGCGCACAATACGCAAACAGACAGTAGATCTATCTACTCGGGCTCCGGAACCCGAGTGGTAAACAACAACAGTAAAAATGTCAAGTGCTTTTGGGTAAAACTCGATTAACCTTTTAACTGTCATGTCCGAGATAGTCTCGGGCACAGCTGGTTTTCGAAAATGTCACGCTCGAGTATTACTCGGGGTATATATATTTTTTTTTTTTTTTTGAGTGCATCGTATTGTTATACCCGAATATATATCGGAAGACGTTTATTTCGGCTTCCTCTCTTTGACCCCCGACTGTTTCTCGAGTTTCTGCTTGGAAAAGTGTTAAAAATCAAAATAACTTGACAGTTAAAGGGTTAAAATGCGTGTTGTAATTTTATTCAAAGCTGATGAAAGGAGGTAATTTTTTTTTTCTATCGATTGCTGTACAAATTTTTTTCTTTTTCCTGTTTAAAAAACCCTTTCATCAATATTTTCACACTCTCAACATCTTTTTAAAGATATAACACGAGCAGAAGCATTAATTTCTCTTCAAAAATGATCAAAATTGAAAGGAAAAAAAACCACCTTAACAAGAAACATGTAATGTAATACATTCAAAAAACTTCTGATCATGTCTTTCTAAGAGTACACATCCTATTTCGTAATCCCTCTCTTTTTCCTTGCCGCAAATGATGGTTTGGAAAGAGAGGGAGCGCTCTCTCTTTTGCTCGGAAAAACATTTGATGTCAGCCGGGTAATAAATTACGGATGAAGACATACTTTTCCTGAAATATCTTTAAGCATATCAAACATTTTTCCCTGGTGTAAGTAAGTTGATGCCCTAGAGTACGAATTAAAGATGTGTAGATGGATAAATGTTATTAATGCTTGAATAAGTTTACGACTAGTGCTCGAAATAAAGTTTCTATTTATGGAATCTGTATCTACTTGGAAATAAGATCTCAGTTGGATTTACTTTTTAAGACGTGTAAAAATTTATTTTATTGAAATACAGGGTGCTTATAAAGTATTGCACTTGTAAAGAAAAAATTAAATTGAGTTAAAAAGAAAAACTATTTAAGGTTTATATATCATTCTTGTATTTTAATTTTGATCTTTATCTAATCAAGTCATTTTTTTCTTCGCTGGTACAATACTATACCCGGTTACTTTAAAATAGGCATATCACTTTTAGAAATTTTGCATCGTATCCATGGAAATCGTACGAAAGACAACAGTTTCACTCTTTTTTTATACACTGTTGTTGAGGCATTTCATTTATTTTATTTTATGTTTATCGAATTAGGCTTACGCTTTTATTTATGTCCTTGTGTCTCAGTTATTTCTAAACGTTTTCTAACAAATCTAGTGCTAAATAGTTTGCTTTAGAAAGACCTGCCATCATGAGTATCCGTTACATAAATACTTCAAAAAGTATTATATTAACGTTGATTGAATAATAGTTTACACACAAAACCATTTCAATCGCTTGCATTTAATCATTGTTACTAAAGCTAAGTGGAAGAAAAGTCCATAGCGCCGTAACTATGACAACCATCGGGGGAAATTTCACTTCCGGCTAAAGGCGTGTGAGGGGTTAAGATCGGAAACCTGAACCCTACACTGCATGGTGTTGCCAATTGGCTACATGGACAATTTGTCCTCCTTATGAATAGCAGAATGTAGTCATAGGGCAACTCAATGCATAAAAAGCAAGTACTAGGTATATTTAAAGCAATTATCACCATTTATCCTCCATACATGGCAGCACTGGTCTGTTACATGCTCTTAAATGAATCCATATGGATAGCTTTTAAAATCACTCAAACTACCATGTTTTGAAATTATTTTTTACAATGAAATATATTTTTCTTCGTCTTTTAAAAAAATAACATGAATAACATAAACATTTATCTTTCGTTTAAGATGCGTTTTACGTCAAAATAATTATTTGGAAAAAATCTAGGACATAATACACGTCTGTAGCCATTTGGCAACATTATGCAGTAAGCATCCAGAGAACACTTCGATTCATCTCTATAGTTCATAAAGTATGTTTTTTGTTTATGTTTCGCGCTAGCTTCTTTCTATTTTTGGAAGGTATAATATAATCATGCGGACCCAAAAGTGGTGCTTTCGGCTGTTCTACCGTTTATAAGAACTCGCAATTATCAATGCTTAGTTGATGTTCAACAGAGGGAACAAACAAAAAATCAATACGGAAAAGCCTTCAAAACGTGTTCATTTTAGATTTCAGTTAGCACAAACGTTGTGCTTACACGGACAAGTAAAGTCATTAATAATTTTAAAATATAGTTCTGAAAAAAAAAAAACTAAAAAATACGCTTTTACATTGGAATGCGCTGTGATCATCACGGGTTTCCCTCTGATTTTCAAAACTACTGAATATCCGCACTTAAGTTTACATGTACTTATAATACATCAATGTGCAATACAGTTTAGCCTTTAGTATTAAAAATAATATTAAATACACTGAAGTGACAAAAGTCATGAGATACCTCTTAATATCGTGTCGGCCCTCCTTTTGCCCGACGAAGTGCAACAACTCGACGTGGCATGGACTCAACAAGTCGTTGGAAGTCTTCTGCAGGAATATTGAGCCATGCTGTCTCGATAGACGTCCATAATTGTGAAAGCGTTGATGGGGCAGGATTTTGGGCACGAACAGACCTCTCGATGGTGTCCCATAAATGCTCAATGGGATTCATGTCGGGCGATCTAGGTGGCCAAATCATTCGTTGGAATTGTCCAGAATTTTCTTCAAACCAATTGCGAACAGTTGTGGCCCGGTGACATGGCGCATTGTCATCCATAAAAATCCCATCGTTGTTTGGGTACATGAAGTCCATGAATGGCTGCAAGTGATCTCCAAGTAGCTGCACATAAGCATTTCCAGTCAATGTTCGGTCCAGTCGCACTAGAGGACCAAGTCCATGCCATGAAAAAACAGCCCACACCATTACGGAGCCACCACCAGCTTGAACAGTGCCTTGCTGACAGTTTGGGTCCATGGCTTCGTGGGGTCTGCGCCACACTCGAACCCTACCATCGGCTCTTACCAGCTGAAATCGTGACTCATCGGACCAGGCCACGGTTTTCCATTCATCTAGGGACCAACCGATATGCTCACGTGCCCACGAGAGTCGCTGCAAGCGATGTCGTTCTGTCAGTAAAGGCACTCGAGTCGGTCTTCTGCTGGAATAGCCCAAGAAATCCAAATTTCTCCGCACAGTTCTAGCAGACACGTCCATTGTACGTCCCACATTGATTTCTACGGTGATTTGACGCAGTGTTGCTTGTCTGTTAGAATTTACGACTCTTTGCAGACGTCGCCGGTCTCGATCTTTAAGTGCAGGCGGTCGACCACTGCGCTGTCCATGGTGGGATGTTATGCCTGAAATTTCATACTCTCGGCACACTCTTGACACAGTGGATCTGGGAATGTTGAATTCTCTAACGATTTCCGAAATGGCATGACCCATGCGTCTAGCTCCAACTAACATTCCGCGTTCAAAGTCTGTTAATTCACGTCGTGCGGTCATCATCACGTTAAAACCTCTTCACATGAATAACTTGAACAGAAATGAAACCTCTGTAAAAGCATTGCGCATTTATACCTGTTCTATGCGATGCTACTGCCATCTGAAAATTTGCATATTGCTATCCCATGACTTTTGTCACTTCAGTGTATATCTATATACATAAAAGACTACTTTTGAAAACGTATGACCGGGGTAATCTTTTAAACTATTGGACCGATTTTAACCATTTTTTCACCGTAGATAGCTACAGTAACAGAGAGCAGGATAAGCTATAATATATTTATAAAAAGCTTAGTTTAAAAAAGTTATTATGGAAAACAGTTAATTTTATGTCATTTCCCCATTAAATGATTAAATTTTCAACCCATTGTTGCAAAAATTTGGTGCCATGCAGCAACAATATTGATTGTAATCATATTGAAAATTTTGAACCAAGGCTTCTCTGGAGTAAGTATGGAATTTATTGCCTTCTAAGGATTTTTATATTTATCTGAGTCAACAATCGCTAACGGGTGAAATAAAAAAAAATTGATTTTGGCAATAGTTAGAGAATAGAAAGTGTTTATAGTCAAAAAAATCTGGTATGGACCCCACACTACTTCCTTTTACGTGTAAATTTCTTAGTAGTTGCCTTAAGTGTTAAAAAAATTGCTTGGAGTGAGCAAGGTAACAATTCAAATATTTACTCCCCTAATCTGCCACGAAACAATGCAAAAAATATTTTGCAATGGTTAATTTTCTAAATATTGCTGATTTTAATATCATTTAGTGAATTTTTCGCAAAATATCGCCAATAGCGCCAAGTTGAACCCAAATTCAAAAAATAATTTTTTCGCCAAATTTGTCGCCAACTTGGCGATATATCGCTAAGTTGGCGTCAAACACTTGGCGACCAAAAGCTTGGCGACATGTCGCCAAGTAGTGGCGCCAGTTCATATCACTTGGGTCTGTATTGAAATTAACATTGATTTACCCCAAAAAAAGGGGTAAAAGACCCCTTTGGGAACATTCGAATGCAATCACAAGGGGAGGTGCACAACCAAACCCCCCTCAGAGCCTACATACCAAGCTAGAAGTTTCTACGGCATATAGTTTTTGAGTTATGCGAGCCACATACGCACATACATCCACACATACGTACATACAGACGTCACGAGAAAACTCGTCGTAATTTACTCTGGGGTGGTCGAAATTGATTTTTCGGCTGTTTGTATGTTGTTAGGTACATATGCACGTGCTGACAGGTCGAAAAAACTACGCGACATTCATTCAGGGGTGAGCAAAGTCAAAATTTAGACCGAAATTTGAGTGAAATTTATTTCGTGATCACAATACTTCCTTTACTACGTAAAAGGAAGTAAAAATTTCTAAATTAGGTACATAAGATGTTTTCACCTCACCAATGTTGTCACGAGGAAAGAAACTAATAATGGGACTTATTTAACGAGCAATATTTGGAAATGGTTAATTTCAGTGCGCTTGATACTGTAAATATATATTTATTTTAATATACCAAGCTTATAACATTTCCTATTTACTCAAACATTATTTGTATCTTGCTATTTTTTTTAACTTGCATTATTTTTTTCATAGTTTATCCATAACATAGCCATTGTTTACAGAAGTAGCCATTATGTTTATAGATATGCACTTTAGTGTTGGGAAATTTATAAATGAGTTTTACTAAACCACCCTACACCCACAGAAACCCGGGCAGGGCCGGGTACCCGGCTAGTTACTTTTATATTTGCAAAGAACGTAAATTTTATCTTTTATTCAGAGTTACATACATACATACAAACAAACCCACATGTGAAATTAATAAAAGCGTATTAAAAAGAGACCGTTAGCTACAGAGGAACTAGTTACAAACCAAAAAAAAAAGAGAAAAGAAAGAATGCTTGCGCGAGAAAGCCTCCAAAAAACATCAGATTTAACAGAATTGATCATCGGAAAGTACAAGTACATATAAAAAGTAATGTAAAATGTTAAAATGTAAAGGATTACAAGAGTACAGTGCACCAAATGTTCAATTCCTCTATTTTTTTTACAAAAAAGAACTAATTTCAAGACTATCATTTACAATCATTTTTATCTGTTGAATGCATGGTGTAGCCGTTTGGCAACAAAACTATTTTTAATTAGAAGGGGGTGAAAATTTAGAGTTAAATTTTTAAAAATATTTTTCCATGTTTTCTTATTACATTGACAAACACATATATTTTTTTCTACCAAAAATAAAAAATCATGCAGTGTAGGGTTACATGACGTCTATGAAAAAAGCAATAGAACAGTTTAATAGTTCGGCATGTCTGGGTATCCATCTTCTTTCTTGGTGTGGGGAAAAAAAAAAAAAAACTCCTTAATTTTACTGTGCAGCTATCTGAACTCACGTTAAATTCGGAGAATTGCCTTTGTTTGTTCATAATTATGTATTTTGACAGTATATTTATGCATGCTACGGGCCTGGAATTCCATTGGTAACGCATAAACTAAGCAGCCTTAAAATATGCAAGAACCTTGATTATTATTAACATTGACAAACGTTTCATTCGCTTTTATCTTAAAATATTTAGAAGATAGGATTTTTTTTAAAGGGTTGAAGACTTTCTGTAAATATTATTATTTTTGAATAAGTTGCTCATAAAATTGCTCTCTCACTTTTATTATAAATATGCAGGTGTTTTTACATCTAATTTTATTCATTTTTCAGAATCTTTGCCAGAGCTCTGCAGTTTTTCAAGGATTTGAAATATTTTCTTCTTTATCGCTATCTAACTTAAAAGCTAGAAGTAAGTGCACATTTTCTTTTAGCTATTCTAGGATTGCATAAACTAGGACTTAAATGCGTAACCAGGATGTTGTTAACTGATTACTTAATTTTTTAAACATGCATCAACCCAATAAAATATGTTGTCCGACATTACAGTAAAAACACGGAATAAGCAACCCGCATTCAAAGATCACTGAATTCGTTTGCTTACTACCATTTGAAAAGTTTCACCAAATGTCGTGTTCAGCAAATGAAACCTTGATGTCTAAATATTTCATATAGAAAAAAGAAAGTAAGAAAGGGCGACGTGTTGTATTTCCAGCACTTACAAAAACAAACACTAAAGACTAATTTACCCAGGAACTGTCCAATATCCCATGTAATCTCTAAATAATGCATTCATTTTATGACATTCTCATTATAAATCACGCTATTTTTTTTAATTTCTTTTTTTAAAAGGCATAGTTGAACTTGATACAAATTTAAAAGGAAGTAACTGATATTCATTTATAATCCTCTAAAAAGCTGAAAAGGAATTTCGACTTAAGTATCTTTCATTCATTTTCAAAGGATTACTTTAAGCGATTTCTCTAAGTATTTAAAGCTCCAAACTCCTAAATATGCACGACTTATTAAAAACCATAATAAATGGCAAGAAATGAGAAAAATCGTTTTGCGATAAATGAAAGAAAGAAGGAGTATAATACCAGCCGAAGAAATAAATGCGGAGCCTTTTGGATGAAAGAGTGCATTTTTCTTTCAAGTATCAATTGTTTCAGCATGCGTTATAATGAACTGGGCAAGGCGCTCTTTTGTCCCGCTGGAATTCTTGGAATTTTATTTAATTATACCCTTGGAGGAAAAAATATAAATATAATACAGTTTTGTATTAATTTCATGGTCTTTTCTTTCCACCAGAATTTCATTCAATCCTTCTTATTTTCAGTTTTTTTTTCCAGCTAATATTTTGAGGGCATTATGACTGCGATATATTTCACTGTGTGGTTGTAAAAAAAATAATAATAATGAATTTGGACCTTTATGGTCTGTTCTAAAAAAAAAAAAAATCTTTAATGATACTGAATTCATTGTTCATTTACCTTGTTACTATGAGTACCTTTTTTTCCGTCACTTTTACCTTATACTCGCATAGAAATCTGAAGACAGAGCAAGAAAGAAAAACTTAAGGGGTTGTAGCAAAATGGATGTTTTGGGAATAAATGTTCCCATTATTATCTTAACTAAAAGTATCCTTTTAAAAAGAAATCAAAAAATAGCCCCTTCCATTTCTCGTAATATTCTTAGAACAGCTTTCTTCCATCCTCAGGCAAATAAATTATTATTACAGTCTCTCTTTTTATTTTCATCCAGAGACGGTTTCATTTTTCAGAGTTTTTAATTCGATTCTTTGCTCTGTTGTTTTTAAAAAAAATAATATAAATAAAAAAAAAATTGAATGAAAATTTTAAAAATTCTGGTGTTTTTTAGGATGAAGTCATATAACTTAGGCAAATGCACCCACAGCTCGATCATAGCATCCTAAGACTGCAGTTTCGCCCTTATTATGGGCTCCTCAGTTAGGAATAGCCAATGATCGAGCCGGAGGCAAAAATCCTCTTATTGTAGCTGAGATAGCCAACAAACTGGTAGATAAAGTGAATTTATCTCACCAGCGAGCGTCCGCAAACTATGGTGCGGCTCAACTCGAAATTTGAAGGCTAAAGCTGGGTAATGTGCTGTTCTGCCTCAGCCCTGGCTTACGGGCGGTAACTCTTTGCTCATATAACTTATATCGCATACCGAGAATGAAACGGACACTTTTTGGAATGGGTTAACATTAAAAATATGCTCCTATCCTTCTCGGTGTGCGAAATGTCGTTGCTAAATAGACTCGCAGATGAGTCGTTTAGAAACAAGACCCGCGATTTTTTTTTTTTATGAAAAATATTTTTATTCAAAAATCTATAGTTTATAAAAGCTCCTCTACCAATGACTTAAGAGCCATTATTTTGAAAATCGAACAAAAAAGGGAAATTTTGGCAGTGACCGTTTTTGATTTTCCTCATTTTTTTATATGTCAAAGTAGGTCATGAGAAATGAACATTCTGAAGTTTGCAGCCCCCCAAAAAATTTTGTTCGCTCGGTAAAAATTCCCAAAGTTTGATGTTATGCAGCGCTTTTTTGGTAAAACGGCTGAAAGACGCATTTCAGTGCGCTGTAGTTTTTCACAGAAACGCCACCAGATGGTTATGTTTACATTTATTGATTGTACAATGTGTAGTTATGAGGAACCCATAGTTATTTGTTTTGGGGTGTGTTTCTTTCTTCAGTTAAGGGGCCGCAAAGTATGGTTTTTAGACCATTTTCGCTCGACTTTGAACTGCGTTATTTCCCCCCTAAAAGCAACCCCCAGAAAAATTTTTAACATGTACTGAACATTTATACTATGAAGAGAATATGTGGTACGAAAATTGTTTAATATCTCATTGCTTTAAAGAGAAAAAGACTTAGACATTTTTCAAATTTTCAAAATTTGCGGTTTTTTGATCGCATTTAACTCAAAACAGCAACTCTAGGAAAAAAAAGCTTGTGAGGATTATGGAACCTACAGATGTGTAGAATAACGTAAAAAAGAAAGTTGCGTGGGGTCTCGTCTCGTTTTCAAGAAAATAATTTTTTTTGTAGCTCATTTTAATGCTTTTTTCTCATAGAAAAATGCGTCCATCAAGTAGGTCAAATCTGCTGAAACTCTAAGTATATAGCAGGGGTGGCCAACCTTTTTATGGAGAGTGCCACTATCTGGAGAGAAAAAACTCAGCGTGCCACATTGTATTTTTCAAACAAATTGATTTTTTTTAAAGTTAAAAATATATTTTATGCTGGCTGATTATGTAATTCTTACTCATTACTCAAATGAAACATTTTTTCTCGTAAATCAGAGTAATTTAAATCCAAATGATAATAAAGATAAAACAAGTCCGAACTTAAGAGTTATCGTTAGTAAACATTTTTATAGATTCTGCCAGTTGGCTTATGCTTAAAATAGAAACAAATAACATCAAACATTCTATTCTAAAAATTAAAGTCTGTACTTAATGTGGTTTATGAGTCTGCATCTTTTCTACCAAGTCTTTAATTTTAGGACTAGTTCTTGAGAATCCTAAGAAATTTAACCGTTTTAAGTACAATCAATATTCAAGAGTATTTCGATTTTTCCGCATTCATAACAAAAAATATTTGTTTTGAAGCGTATTTATAGCCAAATGTACAACAGCATCAGACGGCTAAAGTGTGTAAATGTGAAAAAAAAAATCGTTGTACAAATTTCCAAATTTCTATACAACGTGGGTGACTTTCTGTTGAAGTAAGCTTTTATATTTGGTTACCAATGCAAAAGGTCCGTAATTCCGATTTGGATTTCAGAAGGGTAACAAGTAGTGCCTTACAGAGAAATAAACAAAGAATTTAAAAATATCAGCATTTTTTTAATGATCCTGAAAATCATCAAACCTAACAACAACAAACCCTGGAAAATTATTAAATTTCTGTTGATACTTTCATTATTAACTTTTAATGTTTTATTCTTTTTTCTCCGAAACTGAAGTTTAATCATAAAAGAATGTAGATGGCCTCCACTGGTTTAGGAAACTTTTTTTTTTGTATAATCTTAAATTTAAATTACTTAAACGCAGGATATTAAGAGATGGCATAGCTAAATTAGTTCGTTATTCTCCATTTCTAAGTAGCAAGTCCTCATTGCTTTCCTTCCAGATGTTTTGAAAACACACTCCCTAAAATTCTAAAATGTTATGACTATTTTTCCTTTAGATAGCTATTGTACATCTTAATGAAGGAGTAACCTGCCATACTCTCCTCTTTATCCTGGGAAAAGTTCACAAAACATTCAGAGCTCTGATTCGTAGTTTGTTAATACAGTCAACTCTACAGGGTCACCAACAGAGAGAAAGTCTCATTCCTTGGCAAGGAACCTGTGATAGATAATTCGATGACACTTTTGAAGTTTTTTTCCTAAATTATTTTCAAGTAATGTAACCAAAACAATTTAATGATCTTCATTTGTGCACCCATGCCAAATTTTGTCCGATCTAGTTTCTTAATTTTAGTTGCAGAGTTTTTTTTTTTTTTTTTTCAATTTCATCACCCGTAGCTGAAACTACTGCAGATCAAGAATCCATTCTGCAGCATCGAAAGTTTCATTCGTGTCAAGCACAAATATGCTTTACAAAGCATTGTCTGTAGCGTCACAGCTTCAGTTGGATGTCCGAAACTAACGCTAAGTACTTTGCAATATTGTAGTTCACACAATTTTTAAGCCAGCCTCCTGATACTTAATAGTCACAATATCATGACATTTATCATTTAAGGGTTTTAGTTTTTATGAATATTTTTGAGATCGACATTTTTCCTCAACTTTGGATTTTTTTCAAAAAGTCTTCGCGTGCCACTGTTACTGGTCTGCCGTGCCACATTGTGGCACGCGTGCCGCGGGTTGGCCACCACTGGTATATAGTAATGATATATTTAAATTTGTATAGGGAAAGAGAAAAAAACTAAAAACACTTAATTTTGTCCAAATTTTTTTTTAATTTTTAGTTTTTTAATTGCAATTATATCTCAAAAAACGTGAAATCCTGAGACTGTTATTGAATACACATATTACTAGCTTTGAAATATTGGAAAAAGTAAATTCGGTGAGGTATCTTCAGATGTATTCTAGTGGGAGGTCACAGTGACTTAACGAAAAATTTCATGATCGAAAAATTTTGATGACGATTCGGCAAATTTGGAAACTATTGCAAGATTGAGATTTTTTAATGATACATTTTTGTCACGTGTGCTTGATCGTATTCTGTAAAAATTTAAGTTCCAGTGCCCATGAGTATCTTATACTTCTCAAGAAGATGTTCTTAATTTGCCAAAGGAATTTCCTAATTTTTCCGAATGATAAAATACCATCAAGCCCACATGTAAAAAATGAATAAATAAATAGAAAATTTCTACATTGCAATATTGTTCCTAAAGTTGCTGAATCTTCATAAAAAAATTTCGAATATGAAAATTTTCTGGAGGTCACAGTGACCTCCTTTGATTTCCCATTGGGGAGCCTCTAAAAATACCTCACAGTATTTACTTTATCGAATATTTCCAGTCATTGCCAGCTAGTAATATGTAAATTCAATAATTCCCTCAGTAACGATTTATCGTTTTTTAATATAATTGCAATAAGAAGCTAAAAGTTCTAAAAATTCAGACACAATTAAGTGCTGTGATTCTTTTTCACTATTACTATACACTCAAAAATTACTATACACACATACATAAATTATCATCATATATTTTAAATTTTAGTAGATCTGACTTACATACTGGACACATTTTACTACGGGAGAACGCATTAAAAGCTGCTACATTTTTTTTTTCTGTAAAACTAGAAGAGACCCCTGGCCTCTTTATTTTGTACGTCGTTTTACACATATGTAATTATCATATAATATCAAAAAATAATCTTAACATGTAAAAAATAAATAAATAGAAAAGTTTAATGTTGCAGTATTGTTTCCAACTTTGCCGAATCATCAGCAAAATTTTTCGATCATGAAATTTTTCGGGAGGTCACTGTGACCTCCCACTAGAATACATCTGAAGATACCTCACCGAATTTACTTTTTCCAATATTTCAAAGCTAGTAGTATTTGCATTCAATAATAGTCTCAGGATTTCACGTTTTTTGAGTTAATTGCAATTAAAAAACTAAAAATTATAAAAAAATTTACAAAATTAAGTGTTTTTAGTCTTTTTCTCTTTCCTTATACAAATTTAAATATATCTTTACTATATACTTAGAGTTTCAGCAGATTTGACCTACTTGATGGACACATTTTACTATGAGAAAAAAGCATTAAAATGAGCTACAAAAAAAAAATTATTTTCTTGAAAACGACGAGACCCCACGCAACTTCCTTTTTTACGTTATTCTACACATCTGTAGGTCCCATAATCCATGTAAGCTTCTTTTTCCTAGAGTTGCTGTTTTGAGTTAAATGCGATCAAAAAACCGCAAATTTTGAAAATTTGAAAAATGTCTAAGTCTTTTTCTCTTTAAAGCAATGAGATATTAAACAATTTTCGTACCACATATTCTCTTCATAGTATACATTTTTAGTACATGTTAAAAAAAATTTCTGGGGGTTGCTTTTAGGGGGGAAATAACGCAGTTCAAAGTCGAGCGAAAATGGTCTAAAAACCATACTTTGCGGCCTCTTAACTGAAGAAAGAAACACACCCCAACCCAAATAACTATGGGGTCCTCATAACTACACATTGTACAATCAATAAATGTAAACATAACCATGGGGTGGCGTTTCTGTAAAAAACTACAGCGCACTGAAATGCGTCTTTCAGCCGCTTTACCAAAAAAGCGCTGCATAACATCAAACTTGGGAATTTTTACCGAGCGAACAAAATTTTTTGGGGGGCTGCAAACTTCAGAATGTTCATTTCTCATGACCTACTTTGACATATAAAAAAATGAGGAAAATCAAAAATGGTCACTGCCACACCTTGTCTGAATTTCAAAATAATGGCTCTTAAAGGCAATCGATCAAAAACCACTAGTTCTCAATAAAAAGGGAGTGTAAAGTAATTGTTTTAAGCCGATTGTTTTAAGCCGTTTAGATCCATAGTTCCACCTTCGAAACTGGATTTTAGCTCATTAATGCCTGACATTTTTTTCCAAAGAAATTTTGCTTACTGGTTACAAACGGTGTTTAATAGACAGGAAAAATAATAAAAAAATATCATGTAAAAAATAATTGTTTTATTAAGGAACGAAAAATCGTCCCTCAAAAGTTACAATAGACCCCAGAGGGTACATACTTGTTTTACTCAAATTTTTTTCGATATAATATTCAAAAAGACATTTTATAAGAAGAAATAAAATCAACAATTAACATAAACTGGGAAGCTGGGAATAACTTTGAAAACGTAGCCTTTTGTTCTTGATATTGAGAACGATGTAATTCTTGATAAAGATCATATTAAAACTGCTACAGAACACACTTTACAATGGTTATATACTGCAATCTGTTAATAACGAATTGTACCAAGGTACTAATTGAACACCATTATTAGGTTGAAACATTCATTTTGGGGAAATTCAGACCTTTTTTTGGACTTTCCTTTTAAAAGGACGCTAGGCATTAATTGGTTAAAAATGGAGTTAATTGGTTTTTATTTTAAACGACTCATATTTTACATTATTATCACTATACCATAATGCCTTCATCCTACCCCGTAAGCAGAAAATTTTTTTGATAGCATGAATGTTCAAAATTAAAAAAAAAAAAAAATTCTCAGAGACTCGTCAAACCATTTAACCCTCGTGGGTTCCTTGGGGTCATATGTGACCCCAATGCAATTTCTGTTTAATATATTTTGTTAATCAACCATTTGTTTTTAATGGCATTTTGTGGCTTTTATTCTTCTAGTTTTCTATTCAAAATAATGCTATTATTGTGTTTTATTTTTCCCAAATTGTATTTTTTGCACATAAGACCCTTGAGGTCACTTCCCCAGAAGGCCAAAAAAAGAGGAGGTTGCAACTTTTGTCCAAGAGAACTGGACAGAAAACGCATTGAAAATGTCATAAGTGTTTGAAATTCACTTGCAAAAATCATGTTTTTTCAGGTCTGTAACAGATATAAATAAATCTACAGTTATTGTAAGTTTTGCTCTAAAATTATAATTTTAATTCATAAACTAAATTTTACTTTAGCTGTATCTTTTTATTTTTTGTTTTTTAGCATTAAAAAGTGTGTGAACTTAAATAATGCATGTAACATTCAATAATTATAATGAATTAATTAAAGGAAGCATTGGGGTCGTTTATGACCCCAAGGGTCTTGAGTGTAACTGAAATGGGAGGGACCCACGAGGGTTAAGTTGTAACCGGATAAGTAACGGGAGTCTGGGATAATTTGTATGTATTAATAGAAATCCTTTATTTAACTATACTTTTTAGGTTACTGAGTTGTCTTGAGTAATAGCTCATGCGCAATTGCTATACCGCTTACGCTCCTAAGCCGTTGACAACCCTGCTGGTATTTGTGTTGGTCAAATCTGCGGAAAAGTAACATTTTTTAATTAAAAAGTTACTGCCCAATGATCGCTCTTGAACACCCCTTGATGATTACTATGGTTCTGAGAAATACCTTTTAGATCCATATGTGGTCTTCAAGTCGTGTTCGTTTCTTGGTGAGAAAAATCATGGAAATAAATTTATCAACCCATAAGCATCCAATGTCTTAAACTACCATTTTTAATAATTTTACAGCACAATATTAACAATTTACTCACCTTACAAATAAGACAGTCTCGTTGCTTTGCAGTAATAAAAAATACAATTCTCATTGTACACCTTTGCCCGTATTAGATTATTCTTTCAACTCATTGAAAGAGAAACAGTTCTCACGTTCATTACTTAAGAGTTTTAACCGCCATTTCTTTTAACACGAACTGTTCCTTTCGATACGTAAAGAGTGCATTTTTGAAAGCGTACTGATGTGGAAATATTCTTTCGCCCTTGGCTTTCTGTAAAAACTACAAAACGAGTTGAAGGGACAAATTGACTGAAATGTGGTTAATTACAAAGTGAATGCATTTCGTTTTAAGCACATATTGTTAGAAAGGTTCTGTGACATTTTTTAAAAATATGGTTATTTGATGACAGAAGAGAAACAGGTTGTTTATTTTAGAAGAGAATTGTTAGTTGTTTTAAAGTCTAATTAAGTTTCATAATTCAGCCTTAAATGTACATTGAAAAATAGTTTCATTATTTGCTGAAGTCTTTAGATTGCTAAGAATAATGTCATCGAACATGTTTTGTTGTAAAGTTTTTAAAATTTCTTATCCGTAGAGTGTTCGGAGATTTCTTAAAATTAAAAATATCATGCATCTTGAAAAAAATCCCAATCATCTTATCATTTAACATTTATACATTTGAACAGGCTTAAAACAAATTACTGCTAAGACGAGCTACATTTTATGCTTAAAAATACATGTTCTTGATGTTTTAGTATGTGTATAAATTTTGCTGATTGTTTAAAATTTTACTTCTTTACTAAAAATAATAATTCTTAAAGAAAATACTTTTAAACTTTTCATACTTACGTATTGTAAAAATCAAAAGGCTTCTTTCGTTAAAACAGCTGCTTTTTTATCTCTTTTATTTTCTTTCTTTCTATGAATTTTTATGAATTTCTCTTGACCTGCCTGCTAGCTTCTTAATAATTGCTGATTCCTAAAATTACAATTTTTCAATAAACAATCTGATAAATATCAGTTAAACTTTAATAACAACGTGTAGTAAGTATGGAATAGTAAGAAAATGGACTGTATTTACAGTTAAATAAATACATGTTTCATTAAAAATTTGCCTTCTTTCTCTATACAACAAAATCTACCAGACTTGCATACCGAAGCAATACGTAAATTAAGGAAAAGTTCAATAAGTTAAAATACAAATTTTCAAATTAAAATCATTCCACATATTTCACAGCATATTAAAATTATCCAGCTCTTCTATAATTGATACATATTTTACTTTTATAAGAAAATCTTTCCATGATTTTTACTATGCACTTTTGTTATATTTTAACTCGCGAGAGCTCGCGCCATGTTTTGTCACACGAGTGCTCGCGCGGGGTCGAAAACGGACCCCAATGTGTTTTTCTTCGTTTATTTTCCTTTCTTTCATGACTTCTTTATTTTATTTTATTCATTTATATTTTTTCACTGACAGAGACTTCTACAATGATTAGTTTTTGATTTGAAATGCATAAAAAAAGTGTTTTATGAGTTATTACGAATATGTTCCAGCTCTCAAACACATCAGTAACATTTTTTGCGTTTCCCTTTGGTGCAGGAAGAAAAATACTTATATTTCGAACTGGAGTACACACATTAGCTCTAAATTTATTTCCTTGCCAAACAGTTTCTTTATCTCTTCCAGTAAAGATGGCATCTGTATCAGGATTATCAGAATTTTCGCTAGAAGAAAATTTGCTTTCACTGTCAAAATCACTAAGTTTTCTTTATTGTTAAACCTTCATCGTCTGAAATGACACATATTCATCACTTTCTTCATCGGCTAGTAATTAGCTGAAATGCTTCATCCCTTGCTCATATGGAGTCGGCATCTTTTCTTTAGTGCGAAAGCAATATAAAAATATGAATTTTGCAAGGACAGAACAACATTATCTTTGTTAACGACACGCTTGTTAACAGAAAATCATGGCTAGAAGGATTGCTAACAAATACTTCCTTTTCACAAAATGTTTCGAAATTTTTTGAATGGAACAGACTCCAAACACCTGTTCCGTTCCAAGAACTTTACTGACTGACGTCAGTACTCGTAAAAGACTCCAATCGCAAGAACCCCCCTAGTTTACAAGAATTAAAAGGATTTAAGAAAATTCCGACCACACCCACATATCAATCAAGGACACAATTGTAGCTACCCAAAAGATGGTTTCCTTATCTGTCCATGAAATTCCAAGAAATGGAAACAAAAATGGCTGGGGTCGTTCTCGACCCCAGCCGCTCTAACTCGCGAGCTCTCGCGTGTTAATATGTTTTAGTTTCTCTAAAACTATGATAAAATAAACAGACTATATATAATTCATACACTGCGATGCAAAAGTTTAGACAAAATGCAAATATGTGACTAAAAAGAAAATTATTCAACGAAATGCTTTCAAAGTTCTACTGCAGGTACACAACATGGTCCCAAATACGTGTCTGGAGTTCTTATAACTATAATAGTACAGCAGATATATGACCGAATTGTGCCTTTAATGATAGAAACATGAAACTTGGCACACGTATAATACACATCAAAAGATTTAATTCTGGATACGCGGCCATCTGAGATTTCGTCTATTGGAGTAATGGCAGCCGTCAAACTGCTAAATTTTCATACTTTTTTCGAATTTTCCCCATTTTGACCATAAAAGAGCACGTTTTTGACAAACATCATGCATTACACATTTAAACTACATTAAATTTGCTACAAGTTGATACCAAAATGAACTAGCTAGCTATAATAGTTTTTGAGATACAGCTTCTCAAAGTTTCACAAATTCTCCAAATTTTAGTTGATTTCCTTGTTGTATCATATATGCAAATGTCTAGATATCTTCAACAACCTGCATTATAGTACAGCAGATATGTGACCAAATTGTGCCTTTAATGATAGAAACATAAAACTTGGCACACGTGTAATACACATCAAGAGATTTAATTTTGGATACGCGGCCATCTGAGATTTCGTCTATTGGAGTAATGGCAGCCGTCAAACTGCTAAATTTTCAAACTTTTTTCGAATTTTCCCCATTTTGACCATGAAAGAGCACGTTTTTGACAGATATCATATTATACATATTTAAACTACATTAAATTTGCTACAAGTTGATACCAAAATGGACTTGTTAGCTATAATAGTTTTTGCGATACAGCTGCTCAAAATTTCACATTCTCCAAATTTGGACATTTTTAGTTAAATTCCTTGTTTAATCATATATGCAGATGTCTATATCTTCAATAAGCAGTATTGTATAAGTAGTGAAGTAAAAATTTATTGAATTTAACATTTTGAATAGACTGGGAGATTGAGTAAACGTGCTGTGACACCCGATTAAAGAGATAGTTGTTATCAAACATTTATTGACTTGATTAAATTACTATTTACAAAAATGCTATGTACAAAGAGGAAAAAGATTGGCACGCATCCTGTTGATGCGGCGGTTGTGCTCGAAGTGAAGCTTGAGGGGTCGAGACCCAGAAGAGGGATGCAGCTCGTAGCTTCCCATTGGCCAATGTCCACATGCACAGGTCGTGGTGTACACGTGATGTACACGTGAATGTGTGGGTGAGATTTTTCTCATTGGTTGGCGTTCACGTGCACAGCGCGTGGTGTGCATGTGTTGTGAACGTGATACATGGCTATGTGTGGGAAACAACTGATGGACGCTGCATACTCCCCTCCTAGCGACAGCGATTATTTTTCATTTTTTTGACGTATGAAACCAATCCGGGAAACGAACTTTACGTCCCGAACGGGTTGTTTGATGTGCAGGTTCTGTAGTGCTAGGCTGCACTACTGAAGGCTGAGGTGCTGCAGTGGGAGTAGTAACTGTAGAACATGGATCAGGTGCTGGAGGTTTCACAATGTATGCAGGTTTTAATCTGTCAATGGAGACAGAAACTACCTTACCATTGACGTCGATGTCGAACACCTTGTTATTGCGTTTGATGACTCGGTAAGGACCATCATACGGTTGACGCAATGGCTGCTTGACACAATCACAACGTAAAAATACATATTCTGTGGTCAAAATCGACGATGGCACAAAAATTGGTTTGGATCCATGACGCGACATTGGTGGAGTGCGAATATGACGCATGTGCTCCTTTAATTTTTCGACAAATGTGGTGGGATCAGTAGGAGCACTACCTTCGTCGAAAAAGTCCCCGGGCAGTCGAAGGGAGGAACCGTAAACAAGTTCCGCTGAGGAGCAGCCTAGATCGAGTTTCGGAGCTGACCGGAGACCAAGCATCACAGTGGGGAGAACTTCCGTCCAGCGATCTGTTGCGTAACATTTAATCGCTTGCTTTAGGGGGCGGTGAAACTCTTCTATTAACCCGTTTGCGATTGGATGGTAGGCAGTAGTGCGGATTTTTTTTGCACCGAGAAATTTCGACAAGGAGCGAAATAACTCGGATTCAAACTGCCTGCCTTGGTCGGTCGTTATGATGGAGGGGCATCCGAAACGGGAAATCCAGGTGTTGTAGAAATTTTCTGCAACTGTTGGGGCTGTCATATCTTTCATCGGTACCACTTCGGGCCATCGTGTGAAACGATCTATCATTGTAAGACAGTAGATGTATCCATTAGACGGTGGGAGTTGACCCACGATATCCAGATGTACATGATGGAATCGACCGGACGGTTCACTGAAATTCTGAAGCGGCGACTTAATGTGGCGATGCACTTTGGATTTCTGGCATGGAACGCAATACTTGGTCCATTTTGCAGAATCAGAAGACACCGAGGGCCAGATGAACCGCTGCCGGACGAGCTTACTAGTGCGACGAGAGCCAGGATGTGCAAGGTTATGTACACTCTCAAACACTGCTTGTCGGACTTCTTTTGGGATATAGGGGCGAGCAATTCCAGTGGAGAAATCACAGTATAATTCTGTCTCAGAATTTGGGAGTACAGTTTTTTTTAACTGTAGGGAATTATCTTTTGATAACAGTAACTTTAATTCGGGGTCACAAGCTTGTGCTTGGGATATTTGATCGTAATCAATTTTACTTGGGAGGGATATAGCGGAAATACGGCTCATTATATCTGCTGCAATATTGGAGTCCCCTGAAATATGGCGAACATCACAAGTAAATTGAGAAATAAATGATAATTGGCGAATTTGTCGAGGTGAACATTTTTCAGGTTTTTGACGAAAAGCAAATACTAGGGCTTTATGGTCAGTATACCAAATAAATTCTCTTGCCTCTAGCATGTGACGAAAATACCGAATAGAGGCATAAGCTGAAAGTAATTCTCGATCATAAGCGCTGTAATTCATTTCAGTTGAAGTTAGGCGTCGCGAAAAGAAACCAAGTGGTTGTAACTCATTATCAACAAGTTGATGTAGTGCACTGCCTATTGCGAAATCGGAAGCATCAGTATGCAATACAAGTTTTGCAGACGGAGAAGGATGAGCTAAAAGAGTAGCATCAGCCAACAATTGTTTACATTTTTGAAATGAGGCAATAGCTGAAGTTGACCAGTTAATTGCTGTATTATCTTTCTTTTTTACAGATCCTTTTAAGAAATCATGCAGCAAAATTTGTGCTTCAGCTGCGTGCGGTAGAAATCTTCTATAAAAATTCATAAGACCTAAAAATTTTCGTAACTCATGTACAGTTTCAGGTTGTTTATAATCAAGAATAGCTTGCACTTTACTAGGTAAGGGTTTAATACCTGCAGGAGTAATTAAATGACCTAGAAAATCTAATTCTGATTTACCTAACACACATTTTGATGCATTTAATTTTAAGCCATATAAAGTTAACCTCTCAAAAATCTGACGAAGATGAATTTTGTGCTCTTCAACAGACTCAGAAAAAATAAGAATATCATCCAAATAAACATAGCAGAAAGATAAACCGCGTAACACTTCATGCATAAAGCGCATAAAAGTTTGAGAACCGTTAACTAAACCGAAACTTAATTTAGTAAATTCATAAAGGCCCCATGGGGTGGTAACTGCAGTTTTGGGGATATCAGGTTCATGAATAGGGATTTGGTGGTATGCCCTAAAAATATCTATTTTAGAAAAAATTGACTTACCATGAAGTGCATGGGAAAAATCATGAAGATAGGGAATAGGATATGAATCAAATTCTGTGACAGAATTTAATTTACGGTAATCACCCACTGGTCTAACAGATGAATCCGCTTTAGGCACACAGTGTAAAGGTGAGCTCCAAGGGCTTTTTGATGGACGAATAATCCCTTGCTCTAATAGATATTCGAATTCACCTTTTACTTTGTCATAAATTGATGGGTGTAAACGCCGAGGTTTAGCATACACAGGCGGGCCTTTTGTTAAGATGTGATGCACTGTGGAATGTGGAATTGATTTATGCACTAAGGTGGGGTTTGTCAAATCTGGAAATTCTTTTAAGATATCCTGGAATTCACATGATTTGTCACACACTAGATGCACCGATTTTTGTAGCGTAGGTTGCACACTTCCGGAAGCACGTAAAGATGTTTCTGCGTGAATTAGCCGTTCTTTACGCAGATCAATGATGATGTTGAAATGCTTTAAGAAGTCGGCTCCAATGATGGGACAAGTTACGTCGGCTACCACAAATGTCCACGGTAAATTTAAACGTAAGCCAAGGTCCAGTTGACGATGAATCATCCCGTACGCAGGGATTTTCGTATTGTTTGCTGCGTACAGCGAAAATGCTGAAGATGCATTTCGTTTTTGATGAGTTGCAGGAGGCAGTACAGAGATTTCCGAACCGCTGTCAATAAGAAATTTCTGACCAGTTTTGCGATCAAAAACAAATAATCTGCTGCTGGAATTGGAGAGATTTTCCGTCATCCCAGCTATGGCGGAGTTAGTGAGTTTTTTTGGTTACTGAAATTACAAGGTGAGGCACACTTTCTGGCATCTTGTCCGAACCGGCGATGATAGTAACACAGTCCACTGGAGTGCTGGTTATTCCTCGAAGACGAGCGCTGCCGATTATACGAACTTCTGCGGTGCGGAGAACGGGAGTTGCGGGAAAAGGTCAGCTCTTCGACTTTCCGTGTGAGCTCCGAAATTTGCCTCTCCAACTTCTCCATGGGGGATTCAAAAGCGGGAGGCGAAGCACTACTCGTTGTTGCAAAAATGGAGTGCGGCATGGCAACTTCTGCAATCTTGTCGGCGATTTTTGCTAGAGTATCCAGCGATTCTGAACTGGCGGACAAAATCGCCGAAACGTGAGGCGGCATCCTCTGCATCCACAGATTTTTCAGAAAATCATCATTGAGACGATTGGCAGAAAGTTCTTTCATTTTCCGCAAGAGCTGACTAGGACGCTCATCTCCTAGTTGAAGGTCAGAGAGCAATTTTTTTATAGTCTGATTTTCAGACTCCGCAAATTCGGATATTAGGCGATCCGCAAGAGTCTTGTATTTGTTTTGTGCTGGAGGATTGAGCACAATATCTGAAACGTGTGAAAGAGTTTCTGAATCAACGTTTGCCACTAACGCAGCGTATTTTGTTTCGTCGGCGGTGATTCCACTGTACAGGAAGGCGTTGTCACACTGCAATATCCATAAGCGCACGTTTGCTCTCCAGAAGGGGGGAAGCTTCAACGCCACGCGAGAAACCTGCCCCGCGGCGGCGAGGGGAGCGTTGTCGGTTGACATCTGGCGTCCGAAGAGAGGGAAATGGAGTTCCGAAGAAAAGGAAACGGTTTTCACTTCTCGTGCTGCCGCTTGCTCCTCTCGCTCATGAATCAGTTAACATTTGAAGATTTTTGCATGTACAGTACCGGGTCACCAGTGCTGTGACACCCGATTAAAGAGATAGTTGTTATCAAACATTTATTGACTTGATTAAATATTATATACAAAAATGCTATGTACAAAGAGGAAAAAGATTGGCACGCATCCTGTTGATGCGGCGGTTGTGCTCGAAGTAAAGCTTGAGGGGTCGAGACCCAGAAAAGGGATGCAGCTCGTAGCTTCCCATTGGCCAATGTCCACATGCACAGGTCGTGGTGTACACGTGATGTACACGTGAATGTGTGGGTGAGATTTTTCTCATTGGTTGGCGTTCACGTGCACAGCGCGTGGTGTGCATGTGTTGTGAACGTGATACATGGCTATGTGTGGGAAACAACTGATGGACGCTGCAAACGTTTTGAGGGATGGGGGAGGTTTCTGTTCACAACCAGAGAACTGATATCCAAAAGAGAGAGGATATTGAAATCCAAAGCTTCCTCTGAATATATTTAGAGTTCCTTCAAACCTTTTTAAATCATGTTAAATGACAACTGTTTAAGAGTTATTGTTGTTTCATGCATAAAGAGTGTGCTCCTCGTAATAATATATATTAGAGTTTAATTACAATACAGTCGAACCTCGTAAATTCGAACACGCTTAAAATGAATTACGTCTAAGACGAACTGCCGATACCGGTCCTATTTTTACTACACATACGTTATTTGTTGTTTTTTGGATTTAATGAAATGCGCTTAAGACGAATTAATTTTAAAGGTCCATCTATGTTCGTTTTAACGAGGTTCGACTGCAAATCTATTTAAATATTCAAGAAATTAATGAATCATTTAAAGAAAAAAAGAAGACACAGTGTCACTCTGATTGCCGACCTCATATTGAAACGAACTTCACTGGTCAAAAAGCTATTTAAATTTAAACATATTTAATTCTTTTCGAGAGGACATGGTAAACACGGAAAAGGAACCTTTACTAGTAAAATTTTATAGTCGTAAAAGCAGAAAAATGAGTTAAAATTGGAACTTATTTTAAGATCTTTATGCTAAAATCAATTAAGTATTTTAATTGTTAACAAATTGCAAATGACAACTTACAAACCATTTTCTTTCCTTGCCGGCAAACAATGACATCGGTTTCCAATCGTGTAAACTTAAAGCTTAGCCACATTTGCTAAAAAGCGTTATATTTCGAGTTCTTTATGACATGGAAGTTAAAAACAAATTCCATCAAAAGCAGAAAGTTTTTCTCTTTTTTTTGGAACTATTCTTTTAAATTTTCAAGTATGCTTTCACTTCAAAAATCGCAAAAAACAATTTAAAAGTTTTTAGTTAATATCTTCGTTAGTTAAGGTTTTCCGAAGACGTGACCTACATAAGCACATTCTCGACAGACTCACCTTTCGAATTTTTTTTTTAAATCGGTCCATCCGTTTAAGCGCTAGAGTACCACAGACACATACACAGATACAAAGGTCAACAAATGCACAGATCGACAGACACGTCAAACTTATAACCTTCTTCCTTGTTTCCCCGGATGTTAAAAACAAAAGAGAAAAAAGACATATTTAGGAGCAGCAACTTTGAATGTCCGTCATTACTGAAATATAGGAATCTGGGGTGTAATGTAATGTAATATGCAAAAACTTACATGGTTGAATATCCAGAATTACCACATTATATATTTAATACCTGTATCCAAATTTGTAAGCAACTACTATTCAAGGCACAATTCCATCAATTTGGTCATATATCTGCTGCGCATTTTTGGGCGATAAAAAAAGAACTATGAAACGCCCCTAGCGGTTAAAGTTAAAATTCGTTAGAAAAAAATAATGCAATAGAACTTTAATATAGAAGGGTATTAAATTCCGTGATTTTTTTCGCAACGTACTCTTATTAACATTGTGAATAACGAAACAAAGAAATACATAATACGTTACTCAGAGACCGGAATTTCGAACGTCCGCCATTACTGAAATATTCGAAATCTCAGATGGCCGCGTATCCAGAATTACTCGTTAATATATATAGTATGTGCACCCCAAGTTATTTGCTTCTATCATTAAAGGCACAATTCCACTATTTTTTGTCACATATCTGCTGCACTATAACTGGAATCAAATTTTGGATATTACAAAAGGTATTTTTTTACATTGTTGCAAAAGTTTAGACAATAGTCAGATTTTATGCAAATATCCCTTGAAATGTGATTGGTGGAGGAAATGCGGGACTGTATTATTCATTTATAAAGTGCAGAGATTGCTGAATAAATAATAAAAATCTCAAAAGCTCTTTAGTTCTCGTGTAAAGAAAATGAGAAAGTTTTTAAGCCGAAATTTGAAAATGAACCTACTTTATTAATTTTTTGTCTTTTAAATCGGCTCTAGTATGGTAGTACATTGGTTTATACTTTGTTGAGAGCAAATTCAGACATGCGTATCGATCAAAATGTCCAAGAAAAATTATATTTCTTAAGGACGAGGGAATTGAAAAAACGGCTGAGACTGATGATTCGCCCCTTAATCCTACAAAACTTCAACTTGGGTCAAAAACAGCACGTGACAGCATAAGTAAATGAACAACTGAATCGGAATGCACAAAAAAAAAAAAAAAAAACAAAGAATCGTGCTTGAGCCTTTACGGACAGAGTGTCCCAAATAAGCCAGATTTTATTGGTAAAAGCAGCACAGCATATGATCATTGGATATTTCTCAAGTCCCGCGAAAAGAATTATAATTCATCTAGGCCATCCCAATTTTAATAATTTTTATCAAAGAAAGTACCATTCATTTTTTAGTGACGATGATACATATGCTGATTTTCACATTAAAATCAGACTTATTTGGGACACTCTGTCCGAAAAGGCTCAGGCACAATTCTTTATTTTTTTTATGCATTCCGATTCAGTTGTTCATCTATTTATGCTGTCACGTGCTGTTTTTGACCCAAGTTGAAGTTTTGTGGGATTAAGGGGTGAATCGTCAGTCTGAGCCGATTTTTCAATTCCTTCATCCTTAAGAAATGTAATTTTTCTTGGACTTTTTGATCGATACGCATGTCTGAATTTGCTCTCTACAAAGTAAAAAACAATGTACTACCATACTAGAGCCGATTTAAAAGACAAAAAATTAATAAAGCAGGTTCATTTTCAAATTTCGGCTTCCAAACTTTCTCATCTTCTTTGCACGAGAACTAAAGATCTTTTGAGATTTTGATTATTTATTCAGCAATCTCTGCACTTTATAAATGAATAATACAGTCCCGCATTTCCTTCACAATCGTATTTAAAGGGATATTTGCATAAAATCTGACTATTGTCTAAACTTTTGCAGCAATGTAAAAAAATGTCTTTTGTAATATCCAAAATTTGATTCCAGTTATAGTTATAAGAACTCTAGACACGTATTTGGGACCATATTGTGTACCTGCAGTAGAAATTTGAAAGCATTTCGTTGAATAGTTTTCTTTTTATTCACATATTTGCATTTTGTCTAAACTTTTGCATCGCAGTGTACAAACATTTCAACTTAACTCATTTTTAACGATTTTTATTGCCTTTTGTGTATTATTCTGTGGTGAGTTTAAACTGGGTTTTGACTTTACTTGTTTGAAGAAAAATATTCCAATAATTTTTACTGTCATAAAGAGTTTGATCAATTTTTTTCTCTTTTTAAACTTTGCGTCCTGTAAAACTTTATGAAATTTTTAGTTGCACAACAATTAATTTCTAGTAATAATAACAAATTCATGTATCTTCCTGGCTCAGCAATTCAAGTAAAAATTTTTTGAATTTTGAGACCACCTCTTTTACAGACAACTTTCTGACATATGATGAATATTTATCAAAGTATTACTAAACGTAACGCATGTAAATATAATAAACTCCCATTCATTCTCCTTAAACTATCACACACTCAAATTTATCACTTTAAATAATGAAACATGTTATTCCATACCCAATCTTTTGTCTTCATTAGATCATTTCTTACCCTCTCCAGCTCATTAAAAGAGGAAAAACAATCGGGATTTTTGTTGAAGAATTTCAGAATTTCCACCGCCCATTCTTTGGGCACGGAATATTCCTTCTCGGTAGTCAACGGGGAATGCGCTCTTCAGAGGAATTGGGATGGAAAAATTCCTTTGTTTTGTGCTTTCTTTAAGTGCAGTGCAGTTGAGAAGAGCATAATTGGTTCGCGAATATATTTAGCTATCGAGTTTATTCATTTTGGGAAGAATAAATGGAATTTGAAAGGTATTTTTTGCCGGCATAGGTGTTCGATGATAAATGTCTGTGTTAATGTTTTTGGTTTTATCGTATATATATATATATATATATATATATATATATATATATATATATATATATATATATATATATATATATATATATATATATATATATATATATATTATATATATATATATATATATATATATATATATATATATATATATATACACATTTTTTTTTTGTAGAAACGCTGTCTTTTGTGTGGAAATTGGTAATGAAAAAAAGTAGATTTCATTTAAACGGACTTTCTTCGTTCCTTTTTCAGAAAAAAGTATTTCAATTACTCTTATTGACGTATTGAGTTCGAACAAATTTGATTCTCTTTTGCGCTCTGTAAAATGGTACGAAATTAAGTGGCATAACAATTTATTCATGTTGATAGCAACGCTTTTATGCACATTCCTGGTAATTATATTCAAGTATGAACTCTTTGCAACTGGTTTAAATTTCTAAATTAACCCAGTAACTATTTTCTGATACTTAACGCATATTCATCAACGTATTTCTTGCTAAAAAAAAAAGAACAAATGTTAATAATAATGAGGTCCCATCTATCTATCAAATCCTCAAATTTATCACCTTAAATAATGAAACATGTTATTCCCATACCCAATCTTTTGTCTTCATTAGATTATTTCTTACCCCCTCCAACTCATTAAAAGAGGGAAAAACTCCCGGGATATTTGTTGAAGAATTTCATAATTTCCACCGCCCATTCTTTGGGCACGGAATATTCCCTCTCGGTAGTCAACGGGGAATGCGATCTTCAGAGGAATCGGGATGGAAAAATTCCTTTGTTTGTGCTTTCTTTCAGTGCAGTGGAATGCAGTTGGGAAGAGCATAATTGGTTCGCAAATATTGTTAGTTATCGAGTTTATTCTTTTTGGGAAGAATAAATGGAATTTGAAAGGTATTTTTGCCGGCATAGGTGTTTGATGATAAATGTCTGTGTTAATGTTTTTAGTTTTATCGAATATTTTTTTTTTCCTTTTTGTAGAGACGCTGTCTTTTGTGTGGAAATTGGTAATGAAAAAAAGTAGATTTCATTTAAACGAACTTTCTTTGTTCCTTTTTCAGAAAAAAAATATTTCAATTACTCTTATTGACGTATTGAGTTCGAACAAATTTGATTCTTTTTTGCGTTCCGTAAAATGGTACGAAATTAAGTGGTATAACAATTTATTCCTGTTGATAGCAACTCTTTTATGCACATTCCTGGTAATTATATTCAAGTATGAACTCTTTGAAACTGGTTTAAGTTTCTAAATTAACTCAGTTAACCATTTCCCGATACTTGACGCATTTTCATTAACGTATTACTTACTAAAAAAAAGAACAAATGTAAATAATAATGAGCTACCATCTATCTATCAAACCCTCAAATTTATCACTTTAAATAATGAAATATGTTATTCCCATACCCAATCTTTTGTCTTCATCAGATTATTTCTTACCCTCTCCAACTCATTAAAAGAGGGAAAAAACTCTCGGGATATTTGTCGAAGAATTTCAAAATTTCCACCGCCCATTCTTTGGGCACGGAATATTCCCTCTCGATAGTCAACGGGGAATGTGCTCTCAAGAGGAATCGGGATGGAAAAATTCCTTTGTTTGTGCTTTCTTTAAGTGCAGTGGAGTGCAGTTGGGAAGAGCATAATTGGTTCGCGAATATTGTTAGTTATCGAGTTTATTCTTTTTGGGATGCATAAATGGAATTTGAAAGGTATTTTCGCCGTCAGAGCTTTTTGATGATAGATGTCTGTGTTTAAGTTTTTGGTTGTATCGATCAATTTTTTTTTGTTTATAATTGAAGGGTTTTGTGGATTAACCGGTTAAGTTATTTTTTAAAAAAGCAATCCGAACACTGCTAAGCAATGGATGCAGCTGAGCGAATAAAAGTTGGTACATTAAAAAATAGATGTCATTAGACTAGTTTTATATGCTCACTTAACCACAAAACCAGAAAACGAAAAAACTGTAACGATAAAGCTTTTGACCAAAATTGCTCTAAATTAGGGTTTTGTTGCATACCCCTTCATCTTTCAGACCCTTAAATTGTAGAAACGTTATATTTTGTTATGATGTTATTTTTTCAATTAATTACGTAAAAACATAACTTTTTATACTTGAAATGCGCCGCCCGCTCGGCCCTGCCATCCAGATACTGAAGTTTCATCCTCATTAGGACTCATTAGTCTGCCATGGGAAGTAACTGAGGGGGAGATAAAAATTACCTTAAAGAATTTTAGAAATTCCTCCGCTCATTCTTTAGGCACGGTATATTCAATCTCGATAGTCAACTAATCGAGATCGAATAGTTTTCGTTTCTTCATATTTCTTGAAACTTTGTTTTTTGTTTGGAAATTGGGTTTGAAACAAAAATTCAAAAATTGCAGTTTTTTTTGCGCTAGTTATATTACGTTTTCAATTAATTACGTAAACACATAACTTTTTACAAATGAAATACACCTACTTAGACAATGTTTCCTCTTTTTCGGGTAATAGGAAAGGGTTATTGGCGCTTAACCCATTTTTGCCCAAGTTTTTTGTAACAATTTTTTTTCAATTTTTATCTGCTTAAAACTCTTACTTGGAATGGTTTACATACATTTTAGGCTTGAACTAGTTCGCCGTTGCCATATTTATTAAGTTATTTAACGTCCTGTTTATGAGATATTTTGCAGATATGTGAGCAAAATAGGACTTTGCTCGACTTTACTTTTGCAAAGTAACATTATAGAAGGCATCTGTGATCAATTTTAAGCAAATAATTTCAAAATAGTTTAATTTTATAAAAAAAAAATCACAAAAAAAAACTTACTTTCTGTGGCTACCCATGCTGGATCGTTGCTTGACTGATTTGTCTGAAAATAGCTGTCAATAAATAAACTTTGATGTCCAAATAGTGGCTCTAACTGGTTTTCTCAAAAAGAAGGACTATTTAACTTGTGTAAAACAGCTTTAGTAAAATGATATACCCATTACAGGTTTTTGTATGCAGTAACAAACAAGCGTCCCGTTTTTAGGACACTGGGCATAAATGGGTTGAGTTATTTCACTTTCGCGGACGCTTTGCAAAATTACTCCGACTAAACTCAGTGGAAATAACCCTTTCCTCCCCCCTGAAAAGAGGGAAAAACTATCAAAGTTATAGTTCAACACTTCGGAATAGGACTATAGTTAGAAATCATAAAAAAATCTTACAATGTGATACCAAAGTTGATTTCTCCACAATTGCTGGCCTTCTATATTTTATTACTGACATTAAGAATGACCTTCCAGATTTTGAAAATAAGTATTTCCACATAAAAATTGGTCTTTAAAGTTCTTGTCTGGCAGGGAATTGGGCAATTTGGCGATTGATGCTCACTTTTCTTCCGTGAATGAGATATGAATTTCACTGTGCATGTCTATCAGTGCTTGCGGAAACATTTCTACAAGAAATAGTAACGTTCTATGCCTATAGGCCTGATTTTGCTACTTGACATTACTCAAAATGGGCAATTTATTTTTTTCTCCAAAAAAAAAAAAAAAAAAGGTTCAAACGACATCCAATTGTCATATAACTACTACTTTACAATACGTATTGGAAGTTGTTAGACTCCTGCTAAATAAACGAGACACAAAAAGCAATGATTGGAAAAAATTTTAAAAATCTGACAACTTAAAAAAAATTATCAATGCAATGAAGCAGAAAAGTTCAAAGTTAGTTGCACAAAAACCAATGTGTACTTTTAAGGAAAAAATGCAGATATTTTTTAGAAAATATTTAATATCAAAATGACTTTTTACATATAAAATATAAGTGTAAAACCTTAACTACTCACAAAAAAGGGTTTCTTTTCTGAAAATTCCTTGTGCCATTATTGACTAAACGTGCTAATATGTGACTATTAAGTTTTGTGCATTTTTTTCTGGAGCAAGACTCATAACTGATTCGTACATTAAACATTGTTAATACATTACATCTATTACAAGCAAAAAAAAAAAAAAAAAACTTGTGCGACTATGCCTTACATTTAAACTGTTAAAAATATTCTATCTCATGCATTAAGGCCTAATAGTTAAACAGCTTTCTAAATTTAGAAAACAATTCGAGAAAATACCCTTCTGTCTCAAAATTCATTACTTTCTCTTCATTTGCTCTGCTTGACACAGATTTTATCTCTCTGCCCCTTTACCATTAATCACACAACTTAATACTTAAAGTAATTACATATTGTCATCTTTGTAGTGACATTTCTATTAATATTAACTTACGCGAGCACAAGTACGTACCACTTCTGACATGTTTCTATATAAAACAAAGCATCTGTCTAACTAAGAGAAATTTTGATTAATTAGATTTGGTTGAAAGGCGTTTTCTTTCCTAATTATTCAGTGGCTTAAATCTAATGTTTCTCTCGATAATTTTTGCAGCAGTTTATTTTATTTTCTAACTAAGATAGTATTAAAGAAAGAATATCACTATTATAAATGTGCTGTGTACATTAATGTTAACATGATACATTTTTAAAGTGGTATACAATATATTTTGTGGATAAAATTTTTTGTCTTGTCTTAAATGCTTTAGAATTTTTGCTTTAGAACAGTGGTGGCCAACCCGCGGCACGCGTGCCACAATGTGGCACGGCAGAGTCGTAACAGTGGCAAGCGAAGACTTTTTGAAAAAATTCAAAAATTGAGGGAAAATGTAGATCTCAAAAATATTGATAAAAACTAAAGCCCTTGAACTGATAAATATAATGATATTGTGACGATTAAGTGTCAGGATCCTGGCTTACAAATTGTCTTTACTACAATATTGCAAAGTACTTAGCGTTAACTTCGGGCAGTGGCGTATCCAGGGGGCGGGCTGATAGGGCTGTAGCCCCCTCCGAAATTATCAAAAAAGAATTTTAAACATTTTAGTTAATACCCTTTTTCCTTCTTTTTCCTGAAATCGCGAAAAGAGATTTTTTTTCTGCAGAGAAAATTTAATTAAAGGATAAAATATAAGGACAGAAAAAAAAGAAGTAAATTCTTTATTTTTCTTTTGACATGTCCATTTTACTGTTTGTCACGTTTATGACTATCTTATAATTCAATTTTGTGCATTTTTATTGCAAATTTCTTTCAGAAACACAGATTAATTCATCTGGCTCTGTTCAATCGGAAAATTAATGTTATTAAATCACAAATTTGTCAAAATAGTGCATTCACTTCTAGGGGAACCCTTACTTTAATTAAGATAACTTTTCAAAATTTAGTTTATCTTTTCCTGTTTTATCAAAATGTTTTTATCAAAATGTGGCACCTATCGGTTACAACAAGTATAATGCTTAAAAAAATTAATGATGTATTTTTGTCATCTTAAATTAGCATTGATATGAGAAATTCAAAAAAAAAATTACTTTTCTTAGCTAAATTTTCTGAGGTTCCCTGCTCTCTTCTCTCTAAGTCTCGACTCAGCCCCCCCCCTCCCTCCCTGAAATGATTTGTCTGCGTACGCCACTGGCTTTAGGCATCCTACGAGAGCTGTGACGTTACAGACAATACTTTGTAAAGCATATTTGTGCTTGACACGAATGAAACAAAATGGATTCTTGATCTGCAATAGTGTCAGCTACGGGTGATGAAAATAAAAAAAAAAAAAATAAGTTAACTCTGCAAGTAAAATTAAGAAACCAGATCGGACAAAATTCGGTATGGTTGCACAAATGAAGATCCTTAAATTGTTTTTGTTACATTACTTAAAAATAATTTGGGGGAAAAACTTCAAAAGTATCATCGAATTATTTATCACAAACTCCTTGCCAAAGAATGAGACTTTGTCTCTGCTTGTGACTCTGTAGAGTTTTCTGTATTACCAAACTACGAATTAGAGCTCTGAATGTTTCGCGAAGTTTTCCCAGGAGAAAGAGGAGAGCATGGCAAGTTACTCCTTCATTGAAATGTGCAATAGCTGTCCAAAGGAAAATAGGCATTAGTAATCAAATATAAGAACTTGCTTCAACAGAAAGTCATCCACGTTGTATAGAAATTTGTACCAACAATTTTTTTTTCACAGTTGCACACTTTAGCCGTCTGATGCTGTTGTAGATTTGGTTCAAAATACGCTTCTGAACGAATTTTTTTTGTTATGAATGCAGAAAAATCTAAATACCGTTAAATATTAATTGATAGCACTTAAAACACTTAAACTTCTTAGGATTCTCAAGAACTAATCCTAAAATTAAAGACTTGGTAAAAAAGATACAGACTCATAAACCGCATTAAGTACAGATTTTAATTTTTATGATAGAATGTTTGATGTTATTTGTCTTTTTTAAGCATAAGCCAACTGACAGAACTTATAAAAGTGTTTATTAACGATAACTCTTAAGTTCGGACTTGTTTTATCTTTATTATCATTTAGATTTCAATTGCTCAGACTTACGAGAAAAATGTATCATTTGAGTAAGAATATCATAGTCAGCTAACCTAAAATGTATTTCTAACTTATTTTTAAAAAAATCCAGTTTGTTGGAAAAATACAATGTGGCACGCTGAACTTTTTCTCTTCAGATAGTGGCACTCTCCCTCAAAAGGTTGGCCACCCCTGCTTTAGAACTTTCATCCTACTGTACTTATAATTTTTGATAGGCATTTCGATAGATATATTATGATTTTCACATTACAGTACTTAAGCTATAGAACCGCTCAATAAACGTCACTAAAAGAACTAGATATGGGTGATTCTACAAAAATAGGAATATTTCTAACATGTAGATTTCAAAAAATTAATTTAAAATTAAAAATCTTAAAAAAAAAAAAAAAAATCAGCAAAGCACTTGATAAGTTACATAATTAAAATGGAATATCAGCAGAGCTTAAATATTTGTAGTTTATTGTATTTTTGGATTTTTATTTTTTAAAGGCATATGTGAATGATAAAAAGGACATGTGGATGACACAATGGGTATGTGAATATAACACAGTAAGTATGTGAATAACACAAACACAATAGGTATATTAATGAAATTTTTCAACCAGTAAACTGTTAGACATAATTTTTAAACATTGTACTGTCATAGTTCGGCTTTTGATTCATCCACGTGTCTTACATTGGGGCATGTGAATGACAATAGAAAAAGGGCATGTGAATGACAAATCACAAGTAATTGTGTTCTCCAAAAGTCATATCTGAATATTTTTCGGCTTCACTTCGAATTAGAACCCCCAAATGTAAGCTTTAGGATTACTCATTATCAAAATTTATTTACATGTACATTTTACATTCATTCTGTGGGGCATGTTAATGACAAAGATAAAAAACACTTGCCTTGAAAGTTGAGTTTAGCTTGATTTTTATCAAAAAGTAATTGCAGAACAACAAAATTAATCCTCAGCCAGGAATAACAAAGATCCATGCTTTATTTTAAGATGTGTTGCCAGATTTTGAAATAAAACATTTCAGAGAAAAGTATCTATACTTTTTGACATGTGGATGACTGATAATCGCTGGGACAAAGTTTAGATTAACTTTTAGAGATATTATTTTCATATTATTTTGCTTTTTTGTGATTTACATCTTGCCCACATTCATATTGATAAATAAAAAACTCTTGAAAAAAAATCACTTATTTTTTTTAAATCTATATTCCATTGATTGTGAAAATTGCACCTATGGGACAGGGCATGTGGATGACATTTCAATCTAATATCCTTTTTTTAAAATGAATAATAATTAAATATTGACATTGTTGATAACGAAAATTATAGAACAACAAACGCATAAAAATATTCCCAAAATAGTTTTTTTATTAAATTAAAAACAAAAAGAGCAATCAGTATGGTACCCAAATTTGCCCATTTTTGTAGAATCACCCATATATTCTCCCTTTATTAGAATTGTGCTTTTTACAAGTGTATATGAATAGATAAATATAGTGTATTAGCTCATTATAATTTTTCAGTACTGGTAAACAATTAACAATTGAACACTAATAACGTTTTTTTATTCTGTACGAAATTCATTATTTTTCAAATTTTAAAATTTATTCTATTATTAAGGAAAATTTAATAAACAACTTAGTAAGGGCTAAGTTTTGTAACATAAAAAATATTTCGAAAGTATTTGTTTTACGGATTTGTTTGATATCATGAAATTTGCAATGCAGTGGAATTACATTAAAATTATAGCTCACGTTGAATTTTTCTAGTAAAACCACAGCATGAGTCATGCATTATCTGTTAGGACTATTTGAATAAATTACTCAGAGGGCATGCATGAAATTTTAGCAAGAATTTGACAATATTTCGTCACACATGTTAATATCCAACCTTTGGCAGTAAATTTTTGGACGAAAAGTAAACTTTCAACTCAACTAATAAAAAAATTCAACTACTGTCTGTTTGTGTATTGTGCGCCTGGGAGCCACGGACGCTTCCATCTGAAAAGGGGGGTTAGGATGCGCACTACCCGATGCCTTCAGCTTTTGTTCGCTTTCTACATCATCGTTGCTTTTCCCCCTATTTCGAGAAAGTCCGAAGAGACTTGGCGCGTGCGCAGATGTCTCGGAAGTCGCACGAAAAAATTTTAGACAGTATCTATTTATTTCTAAGTATATTCAGCTATCCTATTTATTTATGCATCCATTTTTGCAATTTTTCTCTTTGATCAGAGGAAAATATATGTAGATAATTATTTAATGGTAATGCGAACAGAAAACATGTCCCTTAATAGAAGTGTCTTTTAAAGGACATACTAAATAATTTGAAAATATATTTTATGTCGTTTACCGTACTGTGCAAGGTTTTGACAAAAACATCGTGACGTCAGTGTGACGTTAGCGTTATGTTAGCCTATGAAAAACGAGCTAGATAAAACGTCACAGCCTACTTGGCGAATTAGAGGAGATCGCTGACTGCTTGTGAGCTCTTATCGGCTCCGCCAGTAGTGACGTTTAGTGTCAACTTTAGCTGTCTAGTATAATAGTCAAGACTCGATAACTCGAAGTCTCAATTGACCGGCTAAAAACGTCGAGTAATTGGTAAATCGAGTTGTTGGAAGTTCCCACAGCCTTCTTAAGAGTTTGGAACCCAATGCAAACTTCGAGATAAAGGGGTGTTTGATTTATAAGGTTCCGAGTTTTCGAGATTCCAGTGTAATTTGAAAAGGCAGTTGAATTTTTTCAGTTTCTTTCAAAAAGAAATTTGATGCAAGTTTTGAGGCTCTATTTGGAAAAGTGTGCTGATTATGAGATGAATTGACTGAGAAGAGGGGCGGATACAAGGGAAGGGCGATGGGGGCTATCGAACTTCGAGGGGACTCTTCTCCAGCAGTTTTTCGACTTCGAAGTTCTAAAAAGGTAATTTTGGATGATCTTCGATGATGCTATGAGAAGTGGTTGGGATTTGGGGATCTGATCTGGATGTTTTTCAAAATTGAAGACCGAAACATGTGGAATAAATATGTGTATATGTGGTAAAAAAAGGGAGGGGGATGAGTAAAAAAAAAACAAAATAATCGCCCCTCCTTTGCAGCATTTCTGGATCCGCCTATACTAGAAAGCAACTTATCTTGACACTAAACGTCACTACGAGCGTAGTCAATAAGAGCTCAGAAGCAGTTAAGGATCTCCTCTAATTCGCCAAGTAGGCTGTGACGTTTTATCTAGCTCGTTTTTCATTGGCTGACGTCACGCTGACGTCACGACGCCATTGCCAAGAAACCTTGCAGCGTAGTATATTCTATTCTTTGTTTACTGGCAAGCATTAGAAAAAAAATGACCGCTCTGTTTTTGCATGGGCTCGACAACACGTATGACAAAAAAAAAAGTGTGGTAAAGTCTGGCTTTGACGAGATAGCACTTGACACCTCCTTTTTTTGGAATTGTTCATTTTTCTGAAGGGGTGATAAAGTAGAGGAAAACTGAATAACGGATTCACAAATGTGTTATTGATTCTAGAATAGCTTGAATACTCCACCCATTTTAAGAAATTAGCCAAAGAGGTTAAAATATTTTAATTTTGTGATGTCGAGACAGATGTCTTATTGGACAGGTCATATTCTAAAAAAGTGGGTGGGCTTTGGTATTACCTCTTCGAACAGCCATTGGTCAAAGACAGCAACGCCTCCGATAGTTCATTTTAATTAAACATTGGCGAGAGTAGGAATACAATAATGAACGTAAATCTTGTCATTTTTACTTTTCCGCCACCAAAAGCAGTAACTGCTACAAATTACATTCCAGTATTAAATAATCACATAGCGAAAATATATTTGGAGCACTTTTTTGTAAAAAAAAAAATCGATTGATTCTAAAACTTTTAAGTGTTACTCGCCGAAATTTCGCACGTTATTTTTCGCAATGATCATAAAAACAATAAACGTCAACAGAAATAAACCAGAAAACGATAACTTAAATATCAAATTCTCTCACTCAAGATATTTACTGCAATTTATACTGTAATACTCGTAAATTACGATGCAATAAAAAAAAATGTTGCAGACGATAAATTTAGAATGGTTTGCTACGAATGTTGCCTCTTTTTCGGCCTCATTATTTCGGTCAAAGAATTATTTCATCTTTTACAAAGACATCGACAAAATTTCACTAAACTCACAAACATGGCACAAGGACAAAATTTCACTAAACTTACAAACATGGCACACGTTAATTTTTTCCTTCTCTACCTATTTTAATGAATGAACTCTTTTTCTCATTTGATTGACAGGTGCCCTCTCCTGGCTTTATTATATTAGCAAGAAGTTCTGTCAAGAACTAAACGAGCCTATTTTCCCGTACATCGACATCGGCATTCTCGCATCTGATCACTATTCTCTTGATTATCTGAGACTAAAAATTATGTCAAACATACCTCTTTAGCACTTAGAGCTGATTTCGAAAAGCAAAATATACCCCTCTCATCAGATGAAAAAGACACGTAAAAAGTAATTTAAGAATAAATAAAGTTTTGTCGCACCTTTTAAAGAGAAACTGTTACAGTTCCTCCGTAGAAAAAATCCTCCATCGTTTTCAAAATAATAATAATAATAATAATAAAATAAATAAATAAATAAATAAAAGTACAAAGAGCATCAAAACACATTTTATCAAAGAACGAAAAAGAAAAGAAAAAAAACTTGTCCGTTAATATAATGTCTTGAATTTCACTTTTAATCCGTTGCCAGTTGTTAAATATAAATAAAGAATAAAATGTTCTCGTGAATGAAAAATTTTTGTTAAAAAAAATCGTCTGCCAAATAATAATAATAATAATAATAATAATAATAATTATAAATAAAATAAAACGAATAAATAAACAAAAAATCATCTGCACAGTCAGTCATTTTTTTTTCTGAGCCTGCATTTCCGCCATGTTTGCGGAGTCGGAGTCGGAATCAGAGTCCTCACAGAAGATTACTCAGAAAAGTACTTTACAAACATTATTTATCAAAACCATTTTCTTACAAAGTTAGTTTGAAGGAAATCCGACTTTAAGTTCAGGATCAACATTCAACTTAAATTCCTAAATTCCCCGTAGACGCTAATGCTAATTTTTTTTCTGAACGGTTCAATATTGAACGAAAAATGATTCAAATCAAAAAGCGAAATATGGGAATGTATGGGAAAGCCTCTCCGAGATCTTTCAAACAAAAAAAAAGTTTATTCCATTCGGACGGTTCACTCAAAAGTTATTAGGTGGGGAGAGGTTGCTTGAACGGTTCAATGTTGAACGAAAAAATGCTCAAATGGAAAATTTAAATACGGTAATGAAGTATTCTTGCGGAGATCCTTCGAACAAAAAAAAAGTTTATTTAAATCGGACTGTTCACTCAAAAGTTATTAGGGGTGACAGCTTGATTGAGCGGTTCAATGTTGAACGAAAAATTGTTCAAATCGAAAATGTAAATACGGGAATGAAGTATCCTTGATAAGATCTTTCTAACAAAAAAAAGTTTGTTCAAATTGGATTGTTCACTCAAAAGTTCGCATCGCGAGACAGGTTGTTTGAACGGTTCAAAGTTGAACCAAAAATTGTTCAAATCGAAAAATCAAATATGGGAGTGAGCTGTACTCGCCAAAATCTTTTCAACAAAAAAAAATTTCGTTAAAATCGGAATGTTCATTCAAAAGTTATTAGGGGGGGACAGACAGACCGACAGACCGACCGACCGACCGACACACAAATTCCCCATCTCAATACCCTACTTTAACCTTTTTAATTTTTCAATATTCATTTTACCTTTTTATTTTTTTAACTTGGCGATATTTTTTGGACTTGGCGATATTTTTTAGATGCATTAAGCTACTTTTAATACTTTTTTCGTTTTTCTTTTATTTTTAACGGGAAAGTAGGCTAAAAACGAGGTCGCAAGAAAGAGAATTTGTGAATTGGTTCAAAATATCAGGAAGTTGAAAAGTTGTTAGGACACCAAGAGTAGGGGGAGAGGGCGAGATCGGAGGGTCCCCGGCTCGATACCCGAGTCCATAAAACATCTTTCGAGTACATTTGGAACACGCGTAAGCTCTTGTTAAATTTGTTGGTGAAAATGGAAAAAGAGTAGAAGCCAAGCTTTCTTCTGCACTCATTCATTTTTACTTTTGTAGAATCGACTATTTTGATACAGTTTTGTACTTATTTGCCTTTTTCAAAATAATATAACATCGTTAATTAATAACCTAAGCAACCTAAATACTTGGTATGTCGTTAGCTACATTCCTTTAATTGTTTTATAGTTTTCAGTTAATTCGGAAATACGAGATTTCCGAACAATTTTGGGATGAGATCACTTGGAAAACTTATTTATTCTTGATTTATGTGGTCGTTTTGTGTTATTCTGTAAAATTATTTGAACTGTATACTTATCTCTCGAGTAATAGCCCGGTCAAAATAGACGAAAAAAACGCGAAAGTTCGGAAAAATTCGCATAGAGCTGAAAATTGGTACAGACCTTAAGGACATCATTATAAGTGAAATCTCAAAAGTCCTCATGAATCCCGGTGGAGCTAAAAATTTTATTCAAGGTCAAAGGTCAAAAAATCGATTTTTCATATATATCTCTTAAACGGTAATTGGAAGCGACAAAATAGAGGTTACAAAGTTTGAAAAGTATACATTTGTGTACAAACAAGTGGGGATTCCGAATATGGGTCATGGGGGTCATATCCTCCCCCCTAAAGCTACCAAAAATAGATAAAAACGGCATTTGGGGAGGTACATTTTGAAAAATTCCCCTCAGACCCCTTATTTTCACTCGAATTTGGTACTTTAACAATGCAATTAACCTAATTATTGCTGAAGACATCATCATAAGTGAAGTGTCAAAAGTCCCCATGGATCCCGGTGGAGCTAAATATTTTATTCAAGGTCAAATGTCAAAATCGATTTTTCCCTAATATCTCTTAAACGGTAAGTGTTATTGTAAAAATAGGGTGGACAAAGTTTGAAAATTTATAATTATGTACAAACAAATGGGTATTCAGTAGGTGGGTCGTGGGGTCACCCCCTCCCCCCCCCCCCAAGTGATAAAATAAAGCCTAAAACTGCAGTTCGGTGACTCAAATTTCGAAAAATCCCCCAATCCCCCTTATTAGTGTCCACGTATTGCATTTTGATGATGAAATTAACCTGCAAATAATTAAGGACATCATTTTATAAAAAGTTTCCAACTGGTCCCAGTGAAGCTAAACGTTTTATTCAAGGTTAAAGCTCAAAATAAATTTTTCAAATATCTCTTGAATGGTAAGTGTCTTAAAAAGGGAGGATGCAAAGTTTGTAAAGTATACAATTTTGTACAAACAAGCGTGGATGCAGAGGCGGATCCACCCTTGGCATAAAAAAAATTATCTGAATCCCCCCCCCCCCGTCCGCCTTCTTCCACCTCACCACACAAAATAACATTCAAGAGACATCGCAGTTTTCAAGTGACCTCATGAAACACTTTCCCCAACTTGACCGCTACGCCAATCCCCTCCTAAGATTCACCCTCCCCCCTCTATAATGAGAGGGTCAATTTACATTGGGGGTGAGTGGAGGCGTTTTCCTTCAACAATATTAAATTGAAACGTGTTGATAACGTAATCCCTCTTTTAACCGTCAGTAGCTCTATAAAAGTTCACAATGAAAAAGTACCAATAGATCCTGTATTACTGCTTCAACGAATGTGTATTTCTAAGTATTTGGACGATGAGCTTGAAACATTTTTCAAGTATGAATTGGCTCCTTATCCATTATCACTCATCGATGCAATTGGAATGCGTAAAACCCAAAAAGCAGCCATTTACATCATCGATGGTGGATATGTTTTACATCGCGTTGTATGACATCGAGATGAAAAATTCGATGCAAGTACGTTAATTATGTTCATAGACATTTTGGTAACAACGTTTTTGTAGTATTCGATAGATATTCTGATCATACTAAGAATATCAAAGTTTCAGAGCACGTAGCAGATTACGGATAAGTAAAATATCTCCATCTTCTGATGTTCATTTTAACAGATTTATGACTTCTCCAACAAACCAGCAGCAATTTCTTGCCAACACACATAACAAGTCTCGATTTATTTCAATGCTTTCAGAAAAATTAAAAGCTGCTCATATTTCTGTGAAGCAAGCCAATAATGACGCTGATGTTCTAATAATTGAAACAGTTTTAGAAAATTTCAACACAAATACAACTATTATTGTTGGTGAAGATGTCGACTTTCTAATAATACTGACTGCAAGAACTCCTACTGACAGAATTATTTACTTTTTAAAGTTGTACAACTGGAAAAGACGCAAAACTGTACTAATCACAAAGTTTAACTTCATATCCAAAGTGTCAAGATCATATCTTATTTTTACATGCAAAACCTGGATGTGATACTACGTTAGCGTTTTATAAGCGAGGCAAAACGAAAATATTTAAATTATTTGAAAAAAAAATCAGGATTTAATTCGTTGCACTGAAGTTTTCAAAAATATCAGCTGTTCTCCCAATATTCATTCTCACTAATGAAATTCGCTCTATTCTTGCTATGTATGGAGCTCCAAAAAAAGTCGATTCCCTTGACAAGTACAGGTATTCTTGTTTCGTGAAAACTACACGTAACAATAAACCTGTTCAACTATCCTGTTTTCCTACAACATCTGCTGCTGCATATCAACATTTATATCGTGTGTACTACCAAGTACAAATATGGCTAGGTAACAAGCTAGACCCTGAAAACTGGGGATGGGTCCTGAAAGATAAGGTTTTGGAGCCAATTCAGACTCTACTGACACTCGCTCCAGAAAAACTTCTCCATACTATTTTTTGCAATTGCAAGAAGGGATGCAGTCATAATTGTGGCTGCAGAAAAGTCGGATTGTTTTGCTCAAAAATTTGCAGTAATTGCCTAGGCCAGTGGTGCTCCAATGTGGAATCAAATGCAATCGATGCTGATGACGATGATATTGGTGAAGAAGATGTAAGTAATCCCATTTTTTCATTCGAGCCATCTTTAGAAGTTAAAGATCAAGAAGATAGAGGAAGAAGAAATAGAAGATCATATTACTATTCAAGAGCTGGAAGGAAATTTAAAACGCATAAAAAAAAAAAAGTAAACTGAATAATAATCAAGAGTTTGAAGTATCATCAAAACACATGTTTAAAAGATAAATAGAAATCTGTTTGATAATATTTGTGTCATTCATTCTGTCGTCATTCTGAACCTCATACAGGACTACTTTAAATAGCGCTATTTTGGTTTCAAAATACCACAAAAGTCCTTTTTTTATTTTTGTCTTTTTGGTCATGTGAAGCATATAAGAGACTTTTAAATGAGTGCAAGAATCATCTTTAAATGGCTGCACGGATTCCAAAATCTTACGGTCAACTAATTGGTGATGTTTGCCCGAGAGGAAAAGTTATATTAACATCTTAAAAGATGTGTTTCTTTTACTGAAGTAAGTAAGAATATTTTCTCATTATTTATCCTAAATAAATAATGTGCATGTATTTAAAGTTATTTTGAATGAAAAATATATTCTAAAAAGAGGGGAAATAATGTATAGTATACTTTCAGAAAAAAAATATTTTGCACTTGCTTTACAGAGGCATCTTATCCATTAAGGGGGGGGGAAGGGGGGATGTAATATTGATGTTGCTAATTTCACATAATCTGGACCCGACAGAGTTGAACTTGATATAAATACTTCTTTTGAACGTATTGTATAACTTACAAACTTTATATGCACTTTTTTATGATAACACTTAACATTTGTGTAAACAAAAAAAAAGAATTTTTTGACCTTTGACCTTGCATAAAAATGTTTAGATTAAGTGGGATCGATAGGGATTTTTGATATTTCGTTTATAACGATGTATTTTAGGTCTGTGCCCATTTTTAGCTCTCTGAATTTTTTTGGTTTTTAATTTTTTTTTTGTTTGTTTTGACCTTTGACCTTCCATAAAATGCTTAGTTCAAATGGGATCGATTTAAATTTTTATATATCATTTATAATGATGTATTTAAGGTCTGTACCAATTTTTAACACCGTACGATTTTTTTTTTTCAATTTTTTGAAAAAAAAAATCTCAAAAGGACTTTTGAGATTTCACTTATGATGATGTTCTTAAGGTCTGTACCAATTTTCAGCTCTATGCGAATTTTTTCGAACTCGAATGTCTATTTTGACCGGGCTATAAGTATTAAGACATTTTTTTCTAATCTTAAGCGACTATGTTTTGTTTTGTATAACGCTTCGGGAACTATTTGAAGGTTATCATTTCTGACTCTTGTAGCGAAAAATGTGTTTAAATATTAATCATTATTTTCTTTACAGCAGCTAATTCTTCACTATTTTTATTAAAGTTTTATCAAAGCACCGTATAGTATTTCAAGTATACTCTAAATGTAAAAATAAAAAAATGTAGAAAGAGAGTAAAGGGATAAAAATTAAAGAAGATAAAAACTTGGGTAATCTATGTACATAAATGACTACTTTTGTATGTATGTCCGAGGTAATCTTCAAAACTACTGAACCGATTTTAAGCATTTTTTTACCATAGATAGCTACATTAACAGGAATCAGGATAGGATATAATTTATTTCTAAAAAACTTAGTTAAAAAAGTTAATGTGGAAAACAGTAAATTTCACGCAATTTCCCCATTAAATGATTACATTTTCAACCCATTGTTGCAAAACTTTGTTGCCTTGCAGCAACAATATTGATAGTTATCATAATGAAAATTTTGAATCAAGGCTTCTCTGGAGCAAGTATGAAATTATTGCTTTCTTATTTCCATCTATACCAATAATCGATACCGGATTAAATAAAAAGAATTGATTTTGGCAACAGTTAGAAAATATAAAGTGATTTCTTGGAAAATCACACGGATAAAATAAATAACGCACTTCAGTTTGATTTCACGTTCTCCTTCACACCCAGTTAATCTACCGCATGGTCACAAAAAATACCTTTGAGAAATATGATTCTACTGGGCTTAGTTGAAAGTCATATATTTATTTTCTTGAATTTGGCATGTTGCATTTAAACCCGTGCGACGCCGGGAACATCAGCTAGTAACTTAAGGTAGTAGTCTGGTAACTTATGCCTATTTTCATGACTTTTTTGGAGGGTGGTTTTTTATAGGAAAATAAAAATGAATTATCTTGAATATTAAGAGTGTTTTTATTTACATGTTGAAAACATAAAAAAAAATTATTTGAAAAAATTTAATAGTTTATTACTATTATTATTGTCCCTCGAAGTTGGAACTTAATGCTTAAACATAAAAAATGCACGTGGGTGGCCCGGGTGATTTTGGCCCTTGTTGTTATCTGAAATAAAATATTCTTGATTATTCTTAATCTATAGACATGTCATTCTGGTCGGAACTACTGAAGTTAAATTTCAAGAGTAAATAACAAAATGGCGGATTTTTTTAAAAAAAAGTCCTTTTATTTTAGCAAAGAAAGGGTTGTAAAATAAAAAGTTAGGGGTGAAAAAAATTCTCTTTAGTTCCGACGAGAACTATAAGTGTGTAGAACAGCCTGTTAAAATTTGAAAGCAATCAGTTCAGTAGAAGAATAGTTAGGATCCGGGCCGACCAGAAAAACAGTGTTTTGAGAAAAACGCGTTTAAAGTTCAACAACAAACTCCGAGGCGCTCTAGGAAACTCGTTATAACTCCCGAAATATTTCGAATTTCGGTCTGAAATTTTCATAGTATATTCTCAAGACATTGTACTTTCAAATACGGCAAAAACATTTTTTTCGATTTTCTGAACCCAAGTTACCAGACTACTATCTTAATAGATGCAAACTCACGAATAACATGTCCTTTAATGGTTGGAAATATGTGCGTTGGTGTGAATTGAAGGGCTTGGCAGATGAAGGGGTTAAGCGACAAAACAGAAATTGCAAGAAATTAAAGTTCAAATATCTATTGTTGCAGTTGTTGTAGCTGTTTTGTTTTCTGGGGTTGTCGTTAGTGTGAGTATGAAATTGGTCTAATGACATCTACTGTTTGATGTACTGAGTTTTATTTGCTGACCTGTATCCATTGCTTACCATTGTCCAGAGTATTTACTTTCCAAAATGTAACTTAGCCCCTTCATCCTCCAAGCGCTTCAATTGTATGTAATTAATTTCGGCTAAAGTCTCTCTCGAAAAGTGGAAAACAGCCAAACATAGATAAATAAAAAACGAATGGTGCAACAAACTCGTAAATATGCATTTAGGACCATAAAATTCGGGAAAACGTTTCAAAGTTCTGTCAACCTGTTAATACCTTAATTCATTTAATAAGGTTGTTTTAAATGTTGATACATTAACAAAATCTGTATCATTCAACAAATAGCAACCTTTTTAATTGTGATTGACGTAATCGTAATTAAAAAAAAGGAAAAATGAAAAAGACATGTAAACAAACAAATTCACGTCCAGTAAGTAAACGAAAACGTCTTATGAGAAGAAAAGCTATCTAACTGTTTAAGACGAAGGTGTTTTTAGTAAGGAAATCCTTTTCAAATGTCAGCGTAAAAAAAGAGAAATGGAACAACCTAAGCAAGCTTTCTCCAGAAATTTAATAAAATGTTTTAGAACGAAATATTAACGGTTGGTTTCACTCTGTTTGTTCATTTCAATTAAGCAAATTGCAAGATTTTCATTTTTGAGTTAAATATAACATATCATTTTTCATGTTAGTTGAACCTAAAAAATATTTTGTGATTAATTATGAACTGGTTAGCTTTACTACATATGCTACACCATTTACTTATTCATTTTAGCCGAATTATTAATATGTTACGTATCTCATTTTATCTGATAACTATGCAGACTGCATTATATGGTAAACTAAAGGGAATCTTACTTAGCTGATTACTACAGACTAAAGGTAACATGTGTTCATCAAAAGAAATATGCAAACGATGTATTCAAAAAAGAAAAGAAAATGTATGTATTCCTTTTTCCAAAAATCTACACCTTTTCATAAAAGTAAAACTCCTCAAAAGTTGAGACTATCATATTAACTTACTACTCATAGCGCCATTTTAAAGCCAAGTTAAAATTTTTTGTGCCAATTATTTCAACAAATTTACTTTTTCAACTACACTGTAAAAAAGGAATGTTGTTTTTACAATGTAATACAGCTAATTTTGCAGTAATAAACTAAAAATTGTCAATTTTACAGTAACAAACTAAAATTGCTCATTTTACTGTACAGATTTGTAAAATCGCTAATTTTACAGTAATGCACTGTAAAAAAACTAATTTTACAATTTATTACAGTGCATTTTACAGTTTAAAACTGGAACCTCTGATGCCAGTATCCTACTGCTGATTTTAGAGTATAAAACAGTTAAATTTTACGGCAATAAACTGTAAAATTGCTGACTTTAGAGTAAGAAACTGTAAAATAGCTAATTTTATAGTTTATTACTGTGTATTTTACAGTTTTAGATTAAAACCTCGGCTACCATGCTTTAAAAACAACAGTTCCTTTTTTGTGGTATAGTAGTCTTTATCACACAGTGATTTCCATGCAGGAAACAAATATTAGGCTGGAACTTGTGCAGGCAATGGTGCTTTAGCATATTCAGACAACACACCTATTTTGGAGAGAACATAATGTCCACAAAATACCTTTGCTTAGCGATTGGGTCTCGAAGTGATAAACTTAATTAAACCTTGTCAAAACATTGAAAGTGGGAAATATATCTTACCGAACTTTCTCCCTTCTATGTATCTTTCTGATGTTTACTGAATAAATCTACCGTAACACATTTAGCGGGTTACGCAAGAAGGATTAAATTTCACACAGCTAGCTGCGTAACGTTGTTAAATTTGCGTAACTTCCATTTACTTTGCCCGATTTTGTCGTAGATGTGTACGAGCAGAACAAGGCTGCATGGTACAGAGCATTAAATAAAAGCATGAAAAAAAAAAAAGCTGAATCATTGTGTTCAAAAATGAAAACTGTGGCAGAATTTAAAAGTAAGTTTTGTATGTAAATTAATAATTTAGGACAATTTTAACTGAATAAAGTAGTTTAGTAGTTATCCAGTCCATTTAATTACAAAAAAACTCAGACATTACACAACAACGGCAGTTTGAACACACTGAATGAGGCTGCAAGAAACAGGGAATCATCTAGAAACACAAAAAAAACAAGTCATTGCTTTTAGGCAAGAGAAACGTTCCAGAATTTAAGAACAAAATTTTTGTGTAAATCAATAGATAATTACGATTTTAACTAAACAAAAATTTTAGTAATAATTTCGTGCAGTTAGTTTTTAAAAACTCTGATTTTACATAATGCGTACATGAATATGAATGAGTGCATAGACATGACGGTGAACTTTATACAAGTGGCTTAGCGGAGAAATTTAGGCTGCTAATACATACGGTGCGTTCTTAGGCATATGCTTTAAAATCCGCTCAAAATTTATTAAGAGAGATTTAAATGAAATTCTACCAGTACTACAATTTTAGTCATGCATTGTATCACGTAACGGTTGTAGTCATAAAAGCCACTGCTGTAGTAAGTTTTCCGTGAACTCGCAGTGAACTGAGGGTTTTTCAGTTCGTGAAGATTATGAGAAAAAGAGGTACAAACGCAATGTAATTTACATTGCCCATGATGTTAGCTATGGTGATGGGGGGTGGGGGCAAAAAGTGCTAATTCATCTCTTCCTTAATCGCGATTTTAATTAAAGTGCTCCACTGGAAAATTGACCTGCGTTATCGACAACATTTCCCTCCTTTTTAGGCAATAAGAAAGGGTAATAGGCATTGAATTGGGAGTTAGATTATTTTTTTAGCCGTTTTACAAAATTAATAAAACTTAAATCGACATTAATTATCTTTTCCTATTACCCAAAAAAGAAGGTAATAATGTCGATATCGGGCGTCAGCTTACCCGAGAAGCACTGTAATTGATCAATAATCAACAAGTGGAACGCATACGATAACACACAGAAACATTTAAACTTTTCAACTTGCTGTTTCATATAAGCACCAACAGAGAGCTGTAGGTCCAGTATTCCGAAATAGATGCTTTATGAAACCCCACGATTATTTTTCAATTATCTGTACTTCACTACAACATACAGTCGAGCCCGCTTCACTTCACTTCACACTCTCCAGGGTCCCCCGTACCTACCACAGCTTCGTGGTTTAACCGGGATAGGGCCCTGAAGAGCGCTCTGTTCTTAATTTTGAACCAGAACCTAGGGTCGAGCAAACCCTAGGGAACAGCACCCCCAGAGGTATCGTTTCACTTGGAGGACTTTGTGACCACGACATTTTTAACGCCTCCCAGCCACCATTAATCAAGGCGGTGGATCTTTCATCGGCTGGGTTTCGAACCCGGGTCCCTCCGGACACGAGTCTGATGCCTTACCGATCGGGCCACCACGGCCCCAGTCGAGCCCGCTTAGTAGAATATCGCTTAAAGGAATATCCCGCTAAATGTAATACATTTTCAATGTACCAAAACGTTGAAATGCGTTATTTTCATCCCGGGGCAATTAAATGCAAGTGTGGAAAAGCGTTGGAAAAATCAAGTTACAGCAATGCACCTGTTTTGCATATTTTTTGGTTTAAAAATGTTAGAAGTTTATTATTTATACTAATTTTTTGTCAAGAATGTAGTATTTTTAGTGTTGGCAGCACTTTGAAGTTGGAAATGGAATATTTAAATTTTGGTAAAGCAAATGATCAATTTTTGAACGTTGGTAAGTTTCAATTTTTTTCTTTAGATAACTGTTTTAAAGGAAGAAGATTGATTAGTACACTTTAATTCAACATTGTGAATTGCTAAAACGAATGTTTTCACTTAATTTAAGTGATTTATGTAAACTTCAAAAATGCACAGTTCTATGTAACGTAAGTTACCAAAAACATGTTAAAGTTCATGTTGTGCATAAAGAAAGGGCAATGCAATGTTAACAATGCGATATCTACTATCTTATAAGTGTGTGTTAAGCAAATAGTTAAAGTTTTTTTTAAAATATAGTTTATTTAATTATTTGTGCTACAATCAAAACGTGTAACGTAAGTTACTGACACATGCAGATAATGTAAGTTACCTAAGTAGAACTTAAATACTTGTGTTTATAAAGAAAGTAAATTGTGAAATAAACTTATAAAGTTAGTAGGAGTAATTTATTCAAGAATTCGTTTCAATGTACTGTATTTACTTAATTTAAATTAACCATATTTCTTAAAATGTCTTTATTTGTTAATAAGATTACAATACACGTCTATTATAAATTACATGTTTCTTTTTGACTCTTAAGATAATAATTATCTCTAAAAATATCACTGCATTCTGATCATTTAAGAGGTAATTTACTTTTAATTATTCAAAAATGACTTCTGTTATGCTTTAAACTTTTGAAATACGTTTTGGAAAAAACAAATATTAAAATATTTTAACTCTTACAGGTGAAATATAGTTTATTCTGCATTAAAATGCCACTGAACTCTGCAGAAAGATGCGCTGTAAAAGGGGAATGTAAAAAGTCATGTGGATATTACAGATTTATAAATAAAAGTCAATCTTGATGGTATTGAAATACGTTTGAAAAAGCAAAGTTTATCAAAACTAATCGACATTTAAGAACTAGAAATGAACAAACTGTGGGGTTTCGTTTAGTTATGTATTTCAAGGAACAAGAAGAAAAAACAGAGATAATAGCCGGTGAATGGTGTGTGATGAAGTACGAAAATATATTGTATCCTTGAGTTGTGACTATTATTGAAGAACACGAGTTTAAAGTTAAAGTAATGGCTGCTGTTGGAACCTATTATAAATGGTCAGAAACGACAGATGAAAGTTATTATGAGAAAGAAAACGTGATTCGTAAAATTGAACCTACCTGAACTTGTTAATAACAGTGACGAGTTTGCATTTAAAAGTCTTATGTTATGTAATATATTTGATTGGTCATTGAATTTGGTATTAAATTTCTATAAATTCAATTCATAAATGTTAATTTTCAATATTTTGATCTAAACTAAGCTGTAATTTTCATTCATTAATTTTTGTAATAAAGATTTGCTTGTAAGTAAATTTTGAAACGTAAGTTACTGTAACGGAAGTTACCCAGTCAAAAATTCCCATAATTCTCAATTTTTGAAATAAATTTTTAAATTTATGAAAATAAATTCCTAAGCATTATAAGGAACTGATAAATTATACTTCAAACAAGAAAACAGCTGTAATAGAGCAGAAATCTATCTTAGAACCAATTTTCATATTATGTCATTCCTTTTTTGTGTAACGTAAGTTACTGCCTTATATTTGATTGCTAAATTTTGTAAAATTTTAATGCATCGAATATTTTTGCATTTTAATTTTGCTTTCGACTGTCATTTTCATAGAATGCTTTTATTCAATGTTTGTATAACAATATTTGTCTGTACTGAGGTGCTAAATGCCTAAGCGTTGGTCAAAATGTAACGAAAGTTACCGTGGAATTGCCCCCCGGATAATAGAATATCCCGCCTATTAGAATATTTTTTCGTGGTGAAATAGCTATTCCATTAAGCGGGTTCGACTGTAGTTACAAATTGGGTCAAACTCTGTTCGACAAATCCTAGGTGCCTAGTTACCTACGTGACAAAAAATGTTACAAAGCATACCTTGACGACTTCTTCTTTCAGCATGTTAAAATAAAAGCTCTGTGAACTCTTCTAAAGAAATTGTCTGTAGCTGAAAATTTTACATTTTTTGTAAGATTGTACGATTTTGTCATACTGAATAAATAATTAATTCTTGTAAATACATCATCGGCTTATGATTACAGGCCGCTCCCAATGTCAACTAATAATAAACGGTGCACTTACCCAAAGTTCGTATTTAAATGCACCTTAAAGTTCTTTGGTTTTTAAGCAGCTATGTTTGGAGCATTTACACGTTATTTGATTCAATTGAATTTCTACTAGACTTGTTTTATCCAAGAGTAAAGGTGGAAGTGATTTAATTAAAACGTGTCGGAAACCAAAGAGCGGAAGGAAGTTTCTGCTTTGGAGATAATCTCGGCCGTATCTCTTCTGTTTATTGAATACAATTACCATGAAACAAAGCACAGATATAGTTACAAGTATGTTATTTAAATTTAAATCATGAGGAAAATCGATACATGGTGAAGTAAGCGGATAGTTTTGAGATTTCATTAATTATATGGAAATTTTATTCATGATGTAACAGTATTGTAAGAAGCTTTATTTATACATTCCCGTGTGATTTCGAGATATTGAGAAAAGCTGGCAAAGGGAGAAAAGAGTTAGCTTAAAAGATAAAATAGGTACCGTATTGAGAATGAGCATTCAACAGGTGTGATCAAAAAAGGCTTGTTTTTCCTTGCATTTTTGTTTTAAATAATGTCAAGAAAAATAGTTTAGTTCCTTTAAGATCAATTGATCATATTTCAGACTTAGATTATTGGTATTTATTGAAATAACTATTTAACCTTTCTTGTAAGATATTCTAATAGGATAGTGTTGAATCTTCAAACTCGGGAAAATTCCTCCCGTTCATGATTGATACAACAGAGACTGCCCTTAATTCTTGTAGAAACAGAAATGTACAAACTACTATGTTCAGATTTGTTTCTCGCTACCCGAAATGATTTGTAATCAATTGTGTAGCAAAATATTTTTGATCTGCACTAAATGTAACACCAAGCATGCTTCCGACCGAAATAAATTAAAAAAAAAAGTTTGTTTTTCTTTTTGAATTAATACTTTACATACCATTAAATAAAAATTAAGTTTTGGAAACATTTAACTAATGACTTAGGGGACCGTACCGTCTCAAGAAGAAAAATTTCGAAAAAATTGAAAAATGGGGGGGGGGGGGTAAAGGGAATTGATTAATTTCAAGGTTCATAAAGGTTTGCCTTTTAAAAATTCGTGATGAAAACGAACAAAAAAAAAAAAAAAACTAAAACAAACGCGCAATCAACGAATTCGGTTCCGGATTACATTTTCCAGCTTGAAAAGTAATATTATGCAAATTTACAAGACTTGTCGTGAGAAAATATTAGAAGAATCAACGTTAAGAATATTGTATTTACACCTAAAATGCTAAATTTAATTAATTGGTAGCTTGCCACCGATTAACGTAAAAATACATCATTCTAATTAAAAAGAGTGCCTCATAATACATAGCTTCAAATTACCTTCACAAAAGGATCTCATTATTTTAACAAGAAATACAAGTAATACTTTTGAAGCTTTATTTCCTTCGAGAGTTATTGCCTTAATTAATAGAAAGGATAGGCTTGGTAGTAAAACCGTCGCAAATAAATTAAGTAATGATTTATTAGCTGACGAACGTAACTTTGGAATTTATCAGTTTTGAAATTAAATATCAGCGGTAAAAATTAAGCGATATGTTTCTACTCTTTCTTTAGCAACAGTTCTGGTATTTTACTTTAAAGAAGTTAAGTCACTTGGTTTATACAGAAAATAGTAAATACAGTAAATGTAATTTTTATTTAGTTTGCAAAGTGGTTTTATTTAAATTATCCGAACATGTTAAAATGCTTTTTCTTTTTGAACAAAATTTCTTAGTTTTGCTTGATGAATTTGTTAGGTTCTTAGATTTATTAAACTGAACATTTCCTTAGATTTATTAAACTGATAAGTTTTGTACCTACTAATTTGAAGCAGAGATATTGATATGTTTATGTGCATTAGGATTATGCCTTTTTTTAAAAGCCAGTAGTAAAAATCAACGAACATTTTCGATGCTTAATCAGAAAATAACAATTTGTATCAATACCAAAAAAAACAAAATAGAAAAAGAAAACATATTTCTAACCAATGACTTTAAAAGATCTGATACTTAGCACTTTCAACACGATTAAAGTAAAATACTTGAAATAAACTTAAGATTCGAATATTTATGTTTTGCCTTTGTGGAGCAATTCCGCCGTTTATTTCCTCCCTCGTACGGCTAAAAGTTTCATTTGTAAAATATCGGCAATGTGTTGTACAAGTAATAGTAGTTCAATAGCTATAGAGCAATTTAATTTGGAACTTGCATCCACCAAAGCCAGGCTTTTATCATTCCTTTAACCCATTTATGCCCAAGTTTTTTTAACAAGTTTTTTCAATTTTTATCTGCTAAAAACTCTTACTTGGAATGGTTTACATACATTTTAGGCTTCAAATAGTTCGCCGTTGCCATATTTATAAAGTTATTTAACGTCCTGTTTATGGGATATTTTGCAGATTTGTGAGCAAAATACGACCTTACTTGACTTTACTTTTGCAAAGTAACATTACAGAAGGCATCTGTGATCAATTTTAAGCAAATCATTCTAAAATAGTTTAGTTTTATGAAAAATAAGTTCGCAGAAAAAACTTACTTTCTGTGGCTACCCATGCTGTATCGTTGCTTGACGGATTTGTCTAAAAATAGCTGTCAATAAATAAACTCTGCGGTCCAAATAGTGGCTCCAACTGGTTTTCTCAAAAAGAAGGACTATTAAACTTGTGAAAAACAGCTTTAGCAAAATGATATACCCATTTTAGGTTTTTTTATGCAGTAACTAGCAAGCGTCCCGTTTTTAGGCTACTGGGCATAAATGGGATAAAATGACAGCACACAGTATTCATTGTAACTGTCTCCAATAGTGAGTGAAAAAGTACAAATTGAGATCATTTGTAGCACGGGGAATCTATCCCAGACTACGAACGAGAACATAAATTAGTATAAAAGAAAAATACTACGTTGGAAAGCAGAAATGTACAGTAAAACTGTAGACTCATGTTTTAACGTTTCAAGGAATACATGATAAATGCTAAAAATGTGGGCTTATGGATGCAAAGACACCCAGGAACAGGAACAAAGCTGTTCGCTCCTGCTACCATTGCTTTCGTCGCATGTCTTTGCATCTGTAAGGTCATATTTTGTGCATTGAGAAATTCTACAGTTAACTATAGTCTTAAAATCAGCAGACTTTAAAGCAGTAGCTTAAAAGTCAAACTGAACTAAAATTGTACTACAACTTGTTTCGCAATATGACTTACAGTGTTACAGTAAAATAGTTAATTACGAATGCCTTCAATTTGAGATTAACAAATTTAGATTTCATTTCCAAAACACGTTCAAATCAATATTGTATGCCATTATCTTCACACAAAGACAATACTCTCTCTCTCTCTGATTTATTCTTTACAACATACATTTGTTTGGGGGTTTTCCCTTTAAAGAAATGTTATTTAAACAGAAATGCGTTTTCACATAAAGATCAGTCAGCAATGGTTTTTCAACAAGCACTTGGTTCAAAGTTTCCAAACAGGGAAATAAAAGTGCTTGAAGCCTAAAATATTCGTTCCGTTCTTTAGAATTTGTTATGCTTTTCAATCGTAAATCCTTTGATCCATGGTTTGTTTTTGTTTCATTACACTATATAAAAGAAGACAGATTTTTAGAACAAAGAAACGGAAATCTTATGTAACCTTTTAGTTTATTGGACAGTTCTTTCCGAATTTTTATTCCAAAGAAAACGGAGGACATTTAAATAAATTTTATTTGAGACCTGATCTAGAATATTGCATTTAAGTTTATATCTAAGACACTATGTCTCCTGTCAAAGCAGTTGTTACAGTTAGTATGGTGGAGTTTGTACTATCAACTGTTACTGTCGCAGAACTCTAATGCTGATTTTTAAATGATTGTGTCAAACTTTAAATACACAATGTTATCTTTTGGAATTGATGGCTGGAATTTGTTGCTACGGATATGATGTCAATTCTTACATCAACTTGCTAAAATACTTTTAAAAATATCAATTGAGAGCTAGTGTAAAGAATTATACTTTAACATATACGTAATGCATTATATCTCTCAATACGGTTGTTGTAATTCAACTTTCAGAGCTTTTAGAATCAGCTCTACTGTTCAAATGTCTTAATACTAAGTTCTGAGTTAAGAGTACTGAAAGTAAAATACAATTTTAATATATATATATATATATATATATATATATATATATATATACATTTTTAAGAAACACTTTAATCGTTTTCAAAAAGTTAAATAAATAAAAATAGAAAGCACATCAAAATAAATACATTTAATAAATAAAAAAACCGTCGTAGCTCCTTTTAGGGGGTAAAAATAAACATTGGGTTTTATTTTTACATCATTGCCAACCACTAAAATTAGTAAGTAAATATACTTTAGACAACAAATAAATAAATAACAAAATGTCATCTTAAAACCTTTTTTCAAAAAAAATCGTCGTTTGATGGGTTCTTTCTTTTGTGTAAAAATCATAATTTTACTCCGAATCTCCTTTTATTTCTCGTTGCCAGAATCAAAATAAATAAATTAAAACTTTAGAATGAAGGTAAAATCTCAATAATCATTATTTCACAGTAGAAACAGCTGCAGAGTCGGACTAATTTTGGGACAAAAGAGTCGGAATTGTTTGAGGTAAAGGATACAGAGTTGAAGTCAGGGAGTCGAAATCTTTAAAATTATTTTTTTGTCCGAGCCTGTATTTCTGACATGACTGTAGAGTCAGAGTTGAGGAGTTGGGGTTAAAGTCAAAGAGTTGGAGTCAAAGGCACTAAAATTCTAAGAGCAAACACGTATTCATATAACGACCGATCCGGCCGAACGAAGTGGTTTTTCGGAAGTGACGGAAGAAGGTGGAAATTTTCGAGCGTTCGTACTAGCTCCGTCCGAAAGTCACGTGACGGTAGTCCCCCACTTATAACAAAGAGCGCGCACCTGTGGCGAGAGCCAATGAAGTCGCTACCGAAGAACCGGTCTGTTGTCGGCCCCGACGACATCCAGCATTCTAGAACGACGACGGAAGCCGAACATTCGGCGCGCTGTCATGGCATCGGATTTCGAAAACCAGTTTCGCAGGGAAAAATTCGGTTCGGACGGGCGGATCGGTCGTCGTGTGAATAGGCCTTTAAGTGTCGAACATTTTTTCCGAGTCTTTTTTTTTTTTTTTTTTTGCCATGGCTGTGCAGTGGAGAAGTCGGTGTCAGAGTCAAAGGCTCTCATTCTGGCGTCAGTCATTCTTTTTCCAAGCCTGTATTTCTGTCATGTCTGTGGACGCTGAGTCGGAGAGAAAAGCATCGTATAGAAGATATTTTCTGCCTCCATCTCGGTTACTGTCCAATGCAGACTATAAGTCCCAATGAAGACGAAACTACAGTCTCTGGATGGCATAACCGAGCTGATACTGTATTGTATGAAAAAAAAAGTTTGATAGAGTAAACCTGCTTACTCAAAAGTTATTAAGGAGGACAAACAAAGAGACCGACAGACACACATTTTCCCCATCTCAAAGCCGTACTTTCTAGTTTTAAATTTTTTGATATTAACTTAAATATTTTGTTTATATTTGATTATTTATAAAAAAAAAACTAATTATTTCAGCCATTGTAAACTGTTTTTGTTTGATTGATTGATTTATTCGTTAAATATAAAGAAGAAATTTATTTCTGAGACACGATTCTCGGTGCAACAATAAAAAGTCGACTGCAATAATATTTCAACAAAGAAACGCTGCATTATGTATCGGTCAAAATATGAGGCCTGTTTCATTTTCCCAGCACAGGATTCAACGCAGAGCAATAAAAAGCTTTCAATATAAAATCTTCATGGGTTTGTTTCAATATATGTTTGTCTTTCCAATCGTAATTTTGCCCTTCCCTTCATATTTTGCATTTTATTATTCTCCCTGAAAGGAAACAGATGCTTTTCAGCCCAGAAGGGCGATTACTTTGGAATTTATGTCGCATTTATTTTTGCTGCTTTCTTATCTTTGCCTTGATGTCTTTCATGCATGGTTTGTAAAAATCTCAAAAAAAAAAGTTGGTTTCGTCCTGAATGTTGGCAATTTGAAATGGAAAGGATGAAAAAAAGCAAATATGTACGCTGAAAGAAGAATAAACTTATACGCTACGGCTTTATTTTGCGATTTGAAATACTGTAAATTTAATATACGCTGCAATTTAACAATAACGAGTCCCTTTAATTTGGGTTACATACAATACCCTTGGGGTCATAAACGATCCCTATGTTTCCTTTAATTTATTAATACTATTAAAATATGTTCACGTTTGTCTGTCTGTCCGTCTGAAGCTTGAACTCCTCAAAAAACTGCTGAAAGTAGTGAATCGAATGAGGTACCATTCGATTCGAAATTTTCCAAGGAAAACAATAAGACCAACCGCGTAATTGTACGACTTTAACCAGCTAAAAATTTTTAAACATCCAAAAAGCTCAGAATTCAAATTTTTTGCCCCAAAATGGATATCTTTTTGAAATTTTGAATAGATAGAGTAATAGAGATAACCTTTTAAGCATACAAATTTATAAATTTAACACACTTAAATATGAGTATTTTCCAAAAAAGATTACGATTAACAAGGAATTATCATTTTAAGGCTCACCTATTTAATTTTAGCATAAAATAAGTTAAACATAATGCAATACCCGGCAACGCCGGGTAATAAGCTAGAACTAGATAAAAATTAATAATTAATTTTAATGCTGAACTTAAGCAAGTAACAATAATATGATTTTTTTAATAGTTTCCCGATGTTACACTTTAGTTGATGGGTTAGAAAAGAAATATCATATTTATATGAAAAAGTTTTATTGACAAAAACAGATTATATTGTTTGTTGTGTATTGATAGCTTAACTGCGTTCAACAGATTGTACATCGTTACAGAAAAAATACATTATTAACCTTTTGGATCCGTGCTGTTTTTTGGAAATTTTTCTTTCGACCCAGGCAGTACGACAGTTGAACCACAGATTTCTTTTCCATTGGAAAGAGAAGATATAAACTGTCGTACCAGACGTATGAAACCTTAAGAAAATCCCCGGCTCCAAAGGATTCGAGTGAAAATTTCAACCATGTCCTCTAAAGAAAAAAGACTTATGGTACAACATGTGTACCGTCCGGTTCCTAAAGGTTAAAATACCACATAAGTGAAATATTCATGTACATGTTTTTTCCGTAAGTGGAATTTTGTTTGAGTATCAATAATCTCCAGCATTGAGATCTACAAAAATATAATAATGTTCTTGACAGTTTGCTGGTTTACTTTAAAATAGGAATTTGACTTGTTTTGTTCAGTAGTTTTGATTACAGCTCCCTATTCCGGGATAATGAGAGCTAACAAGCACGAAAATTGCAGTTCTTGGATGAAATGACAGAGTTGGCGGTGTATTGCATGTGAATATATAAGGTGTTTAATTGCGAAGCCTCAAAGTATTAGCTTGCGTATAGTAAAGGAGGTTGCTGATCGATTTCCGCTCTAGCCCTTTTTATTTCTTTCTCATTATGACCTAAATTTCATACTGATTTTAGCTATAGGTCATTCCATGTCAAGTGATCCAATGTTTTTTACCTTACATTTTTGTATTTCTTTCACATTTGGCTCATCAATTGTACCCCTTGAGGTAATCAAAAGTCTCAATTTTTGGATTTTTATCTCTATTATTTTTTCATTTATGAGACTTTGAACTTTGGAAAAACCCTCGTTTTTCCGTGGATAAGGGTACATAAAAGGGACCATAACTCGGCACCAAATATGAATAGAACGATTTCGTAAATGGCATTTTAAAGTACGTTAGTTGCCGCTTAATTGGATATGCAACATGACTAATTTAATAAAAATTTTCTTTTTCAAAAAATGAAATTTAAATTTCAAATTTAAATTTCTCGAAAAACATATAATGAATTTTTTTGAAAAAATTCTCAAAAATTTTTGTGTATTTCATCTATGTTTGTACAAATTTTTAGATTGGGATCTCAATGGGATCATATTTTTTTGAATTTTTGAATAAAACTGTATAGGAAAAAAATGATATTTTTTAGATTCCACTTATTTAAATACTAAGTTCTCTTGCTTGTGATGGTCTAAAAAGTAGTGAACAAACATGAATATGTTTAAAGTGAGCTAGCATGACTTATAGATTTT